>DWHP01005770.1:0-11743 GCA_018247895.1 Parnassius honrathi | reverse complement strand
TGGACGAAGCGAAACAAGTATGTAAGGATCGTAGCAAGTGAAAAGAAGTGGTCTCTGCCTACCCCTACGGGAAAGAGACGTATATATATATATACTAAACTTCAAAGTAAAAGCGACGAACTAGTGATAGGCAGCTTAATCACAGACCACCCGACTGGGTGGTCTGTGAGCTTAATGTACTCGTTCGTCAGGCCGCCGTTTCCGTGATATTTTCCGGGTGCAAAAAGGGTAAAGTACGCCTCTTTTACATGGATATATAAATTGAACATGGCCATAAAATATAAAACTGCAAATTAAATGTAATAATAATTTCTAAAAACAGTGGACTGGAGTAGAGTGTTATTTTTGACGGCTCCGTGGCAAATTTGCTTAGCAACGGGGTGCGGCTCTAAGGCCACGGGTTCAAATCCCGGACAGATCATGTGTGATTTACAAATAATTATTTCAATTTATCTGGTGCAGTTCATGTATGTAAAGTGCCTCCACGATATATGCATAACTTTTTTTAAGAATTAATAGTTTTTCAAATATTTATTTTCAAATCCCTGGGGATTACTGACTACTACTTCACACCTTCATTTAAATCTGTCTAATCTTTAATTAAATCAATATTTTCACCTAAACCTAATATATTTTTGAAAACTTTTATAAAGAAATACGTTTGTAATAAATTGGATTAAATTTTTTTAAATACAGGCTTTCTGACATATATATTTTTATAAATGTCCAATTTACGCGAAAGCTCGCTATTTATCTTTATACCACCTGACTTTTCTTTGAATATTTATTAACTACGAAAATTTTCATGCATTTTTATGAATGAAAGTCTAATAAATTAATCAACCGCGTAGTGCTGGTGTAAGAATATTCACTGCCCCATATGAAGTCATTACAGACAACAAAAGGAAAACCGAATCAGGAGATAGGCAGCTAAATGAAACGAAGCTTTTATTACAAAACACTGTTTATTGATAGCCTAGGGTTTAAACCGTAGTTGTTAAGTATCCCCACAAATACCCTATGAGACTAATCTATGAAGGAGGCGTATGTTCAGCCACGGACTTTTGATTGGCTGTGACGGTAATAGTGAAACTAATCTTATATTTCAAAACACGGTTTATTGATAGTTTTGGGTTTAAACTATAGTTTTAAAAGAGTCTTTCTAACTAGAGTCCCACCGAGCCAACGTCTTCGTGCAATTTGACGTTTGCTCAAACTCCATTCCTTACATTTTACTTTGCATATTTCGAGTGGTACTTCTTTCGTTAAACAAATTCTAGTTTAAAACTAAGAGCTAGATATATAAATCTATGTATAAACGTTCCACCCTCCTCCCTCATCAACATGGTAGCGGAATTAAATATAAGACGATCCCAGGAGGGTACCAGCACTTCAAGAGAACCCCTCGCTGAGCATTCACGACCAAGCTACTCCACTCCTGAGCGTGGGTGCTCAGGCTGCCCCGCGTATTCTGGGGGCACGAAATTCCGCTCATGACAATAACGGCTCGTGGTAAGCTGAGCAACAAGACCAAGGTGACCCTTGACACGCTATCCGGCTATGAATTTCTTCAATATCAGGGGATTTCACTCCATAAGGATTTCTTATATTTACAGGAACGCTACTCATTGGTTAAAACTACTTTTACGGATTATATCGCGCTCAATTTTAAATGTTTTTTTTAATTCTGGACATTTCCGGGGCTTTCCAGCAGCCATGGACAAGGGGGATTGAGACGACTGAAGTCCCGATGTCATTGTTAACCCAGAGTACCTTCAGATATTTAATTTTTATTTATGGTCCGATCTACGCAGAGTGAACTTACTGTGACTTAAAGTCTTGCAGTAGTATGCTTGAGTTTTAGTTTTAATTTTATTAATTATAGGATCCCAAGCAGGCGGTAGTACCCAGCTTTCTTTTCTATAGAAATTAGGATGTTTTTTTTAATTTTAATAGCGTCACGTATCATCCTTGGTAGGAATCGACGTTTTCTCGCAAGGATTTATGGTCTATCAAATCTGATGTAATGATTGGGGCCGTCTCGAATACGATCACAAACTGCAGACTTCCTGGAACGTTGATGCTTCATATCAGCTATATGTTCTTTTACGCGGGTTCTAATTGATCTTTTTGTTTGCTCAACATAAGTGAGACCACATTCGCAATCAGGCTTGTACACTTCTTCATCTTATAGAGAAATATCACACTTGGCGGATTGTAAGAACTGAATAATCTTCTTTGGCGGCTTGTAGAATGTTCTAATAGAAACTCGCTTCAGGATATAACCAATCTTGTCTGTGATACCTCTGACATATAGTAGTACAGCAGGCACTCGCGCAGCCATAACCGGCTTCACTCGGTCCCTGTGACATAGGCGCGAGATCCGAAGCTTGTTTTCCTGCAATACTTACTTGATGTGCTGAAGCTTGGCGACCAGATATTATCGGTCACAGATCCCTTATGCTCTCTGAAACAAAGATTATATACTACAGTAATTAATTGTGAAGGATGATGGTGATGAAATTCACCATTTAAATATCGGTTTGTACGAAGTTTTTCCTATACATAGTGTCATCCGAAATCTCGATAAAATTATTAATCAATAGTGTTATCAGGATTTAGGATGACGTACAAGTCTAAGTAAAGAGAAAACGTTGCCGAGTACCGGGACAAACTTGTGTCTAAAGTCAACAAAGAAACAACGTTTAGGATTGGAGGCGACTAATCTAGTCCAGTTTAATCCTCAGACGACACAAGTTTGTGCGTTTACCGCTAAAAAGAACCCTCACCCGCTGTTGCCGCAGCCAGTATAGAAATCCTCGGCGTCGACATATCGAGGTTTTTTTTATAGGATTAGGAGTGACGTGCAGTTTCGTGGTATCTTGGAAGAGAAGGCGAAATTAACTTCTAAAAGGCTTGGCGTGCTCAGAGCGGGCCAGTATTTCACGCCGAGACACCGCTCGTAACTTTAAAAGGCGCAGGTTCAGCCTTACATGGAATAGTGTTCTCATCTCTGGGCTGGGGCTCCTTAATACTATCACCTTTCAATTCTCTGCATTCAGCCCAAAGCGGCTAAAATCGTCGACTACTGAGTGTTTTCCGATCGTCTCGATTCACTGGTGCTGCGAAGGAATGTTGCATCGCTTTTCATGTTCTTTCGCATCTACCACGGGGAGGGAATTCTTCGGATTAATCTCAGCCGCCAAATTTCATGAACGCACATCGCGGCAAAACTTTCGCTTTCATCCACACCAAATTTTTTTCCGCGTATAACCTCTCAGTGGAATAGTTTACCACCGCCGATTTTTCCGGACCCATACGACTAAGGGACCTTCAAGAATAGAGGTTAATCCTTTTCTAAAAAGTAGGTAAGGTGTTGCAGTTGTTCATGGGGGACGGTAGTCACTTATCATCAGGTGAGCTGTATGCTCTCTTATAAAAAATAATATTGGCAACGCTCATGAGGTTTTTCCGACCTATGATAAAGGTAAAATCACTCTTACGGCACTCGTGGTACTAAATGTATTAATGAACGCGGAATACGGGCAAATACAGTATGTCTAAATAGTACATTTTTATAAAATAATGGTGACAAACGAGTACAAAACCCACCTGTGGTGGATATGTGGCTCATATACATCTATATTTATCCTCAATTGAGGATCAAAATGCAGATGCGTTGTCACCCCTCAGTACTGAAATTGAATGCCTCGTATCTAGTGAAAAGAGTCTCCGGTTCTTTACACTCACCATTCGAAACATAACCCAATTCGATCCCAAAAACCATTCGATCCCACCCCGGTAGAGCCGACCCATTCCTGCTACAATCATAATATAGCTACAGCGTGGTTCTACCACGTATGACTACAAAGCAGTAAAAACAAACTTAAGAAACCACAGTGAACATCCGATTTTTTTTAAGTGAAGAAAATTTTACGAAATACGTGCAAACTCTGCACGTGCGCGCTACAAATTTAAAACGTTATTACTTTAAAACTTTTGCAGAACCGCTGCAGGTAGGGAGTTTCTTAATGGAGTGTAAAACACGGACGTGTCGCTGAACTAACTTACTTTAAAAGCACAAACACGCTGAACTTAACTGAGTGATCAGCAAACGAATGGAATGAGAGAACGTGTTTTTCGTTCTTTCAAATCTTTTAAATTGATTTTATAGTTCTATGAGATTTGTACCACGCTAGGTCACTTTATAATTTTCAATAAAAGAGCCTGCTAATTAAAAGCCAGAAACGTGCGTTTATAGAATAATATTGACAAATGAGCACACTGTGCAATTTATCGTAAGTGGATACTGTGGCAGATTTTCCAAAAATGTTTATGTTCTACTAAAACGGTTGAAAATAATAATTAGAAAAGAACGGGTTCCCAAAATAAAATTTTCGACTATATTCTGCAAGTAATTTAAAGTGATTTTCTTATCTCTCTCTTTTTAAAAGATGTCCACTAAGGGAAAAACTACAACACGTCCAACCACAAACACTTATTAGTGAAATAACCTATTGCAACTAATTTTATTACTATAATAAAATATGTTGCAAAGTTATAAAGTATGTATGCAAAATTGCAAAATATCTTTTAGAAGAGTGCACATTTTTACAATAAATTAGTTCTCTTTGAAGAAAAATATTAATCTAACAACTTTTGTTTGTACTTTTCTTTTTATTCCGTAAAACATAATAAAAAGTTCAAAATCTATCCTAAACTGCATTTCAGTTCCGCTTAATAATCAAATGATCATCACTAAACCGTGTGACTGTGGCTACACACAAACTTTTATTTAAATTATAAGATCATGTGCCGCAATATTAAAAAAATTAGTTCAAATAGCAGTGCATTTAGGTCTGAAGGTATATCATCCCCTATACTATTCCCTACTCTTTAGATCCAATTTAATGACATACTGTGAGGAGGTTATTATTAATAATAATTTAATAAAAAATGTGATCGGCGACAGTCTACAACGGACTCGTTCTCACTGGAGAATGAAGATGGATTTTTCCACACTTTCCCGGACTCCACTTCGAATCTTTAGATATAGCGCAGCGTCGCACGACTGTTACGTCCGCCGCTTGACTGCCTCGTTGTTCTGGTGGTTGTAGTAGTGCGACTGCTGATCCTAGGTTCGAATCCCAGGTCGGGCCAAAAAATTCAATTATTGAGTTTTTCCGTCAAAAAAATCTCTGTAACTGCCTGGAGTCAAGAAGTTGGCAGTGTCTCGAAAAGCACATAAAGCCGTTGTGCCTGCGCCTGATCTCTCTCTGGTCGTGTGGGTTTATTTTCATATCGGATTCTGAGAGTAAGGGAATAGAGAATGAACCTGGGCTCGCGCATACACTTGGGCACTGTAATCCCGTCCTGAGCCGATGGCTAGGCTCCATTGACGGACGTAGCCGTGACCAAAATTCGGTCTGGAGGACATT
Source organism: Parnassius honrathi (assembly GCA_018247895.1). NCBI lineage: Eukaryota > Metazoa > Arthropoda > Insecta > Lepidoptera > Papilionidae > Parnassius > Parnassius honrathi. The sequence goes on along the minus strand of DWHP01005770.1, from coordinate 6,305 downwards.
ATTATTATTATAATGTCCACCGCTTAGGTTTTAAGTATGTAGAGGTATAGAATAGTCTCACAAGCTTCCTAGTACCTATGACTCGACTTTTATGACTATATGATGCGGATAGCGCATCATATAGTCGTAAAAATCGAGTCACAGATGTAAGTCAATGTAATTTTTTTTTTCAAAACTTGCTTTTCCAAAGTACTTTTTGATGTTACAAAAGCTACGTAATCGCTTCAAGAAATCCAAATCGCGGGAAATCTTGTAAGAATAAGCAGAAAGAAACTAACCACTAGACTATTTTTCTCTTAACAGGTAGAATCAAACCTTATACAAAAAGCAATAAAATCTAAGAAACGCATTATATACAAATAATCTTTTAAATAAACATCTAACTTATAATAATCTTTATCATTAGAATGCTTACCATCATTGTACATATTAATATACGCTTGTTACTCATAGGGATAGATAGAGACTACGGACTCACCTCTACTACCTCTCCCTTTACGGAGACACCTCTCTCTCCTCTTATACGTTTATATTCTTAAGCATACAACATGTTTCTTTTAGTTTGTCTCTTTAAAATTCTTTCCAATTTGGAAAGTACATTTCCGTCTAGAGCGTCCCTTGCCGACTCTACCATTCACTGCTGCAACATAGCTTTTTCTCTCTTTAGATACACACACAAAAACGAATGCACTCATAATTGTACAATGGAAATACTTATAGTCCATTCATACTAGAGAACCAACGACTGATGTTTGTTCAAGTTACCTTCGATTTGTATTCAAGTCAGCCTCGGCATCATGCGTTATGTACAATAATCAACTAGGTCACGCGGTTCTTAAAGCAAATGTCATCTCAAATTCAAACAAACTTGAAAAGTGTTATAGCTAGAAATGTTGAAATTACACTGAGGTGCACGCTAAGAAATTTGACTAATTAAACTTCAAACAGAAATAACATTTCAAGTTACCCGGACAAACCCAACGGTTGAGTTTGTTTAAATGACACAGAACACATTACAAATTCAATCTCTCCAACGACTAATTTTACGTTTTGAGCACTGCTCCTAGGAATGACGCTGAATTGCTCGTCTATCAGTAACGTTTGGCGCAAGTCATAAAATTAGTATATTATTTTTTGTTATAGTTAACCCCGAGGTGTATTGACCGTAACTTTGTAGTGTCTGTGTAAGAATATTCACTACCATACATCGTCCCGTGGGTCTTGAGAGAGGCGACAGAGGATATAACAACTAAAAATAATAATAAAAACTGCGGTATGAACCTCAGCCCCCAAGCGTGAAACATATAAAAAGTTATGCCATGAGTGATCTTATCCGAAAACCCCTTGGAAATATTTTTCAGATACCAGATAATTGATGAAATATATGGAAATCTGATGATTATCTTAAGACAAAATAACGCTAAATTAATGGGTACCCAGGCAAATCTGGGGTTTGTCTTATTGGGTATATTATGAATATGTACTTTAAGGTGTCAAAGTAAAAAATTCTAATTTTTCATCCCGGAGTGCTAGGTTTTTTTTTGTAGCAAAGCCGCATTCGCTCACTAGTCATCCACATCATCTTTGTTTACTTGAGGTAACGAACGACGCATTGGTTACCGTTTTTCTGTGAATTTAGATATCTTTTGGCTTCAATAGCGTTTCACTATTACATTGATTTCAGTTCCTGTGCCATTTTATTTTTTGTAAGTGCGAGAACAAGAAAGCTTTGTTCTTTTTCCAAGCTTGTCGGCCTGAGAACTATCGGACTGTCAGTGTGGACAAGTGGCAAAGCCACGCTGCAGCTATATTATGGTTGTAGCACGAATTGGTCATCTCGACCGGGGTAAGAACAACGCTCTCACAGAATACCAGCGTAAAATGGCAGATTGATGCTGCTGTGGTTCATATGGGTAGTATAGAGAACCAGAGACCTTTTTACCGGAAACATGGCATTCCATTTTAGTACTCAAATGTGACAATGCATCTGCATTTTGATTCTTAATCGAATATATATGTAGATGTCTATGAGGCCCAGCATCCGCTTACCATCAAGTGGACTGTGTGCTCGATTGTCACCATTATTCTATAAAAAAATTACTATTTGGACCAGCTATACTCAACCTTATTTTATAGGGGCCACAAATACGTTTCAAACGACTTTTGCGGATTTTATCGCGTTTAATTTTAATTATTTTTAATTCCCGACGTTTCGGGTGCTTTCAAGCACCCATGATCACTGGAAACTGAGATGACTGACGTCCCGATGTCATTGTAAAACCCGGAGTACCTTCGGCTTTTTAAATTATTGTTTAAGATCCGATCTATGCAAAATGAACCGACTGTGTCTTGAAGTCTTGCGGTGGTATGCTTGAGTTTAGTTTTAATTTTATTAATTACAGGGTCCCAAGCGGGTGGTAGTACCCAGCCTTCTTCTTTATTGAAATTGGGATGTTTTTTTTTAATTTCAATAGCCTCACGTATTATCCTTGGTAGGAATCGGTGTTCTTTCGCGAAGGTTTGTGGTCTATCAAATCTGCTTTACTTCTTAAATCTTTTATATTTTTGGGCTGTCTAGGATATGATCACAAACTGCAGATTTCCTGGAACGTTAATGATTCACATCAGTTGATGAAACGTCAGGAATTAAAAATAATTAAAATTGAACACTATAAATCCGTAAAAGTAGTTATAATCAATGTGTAGTACGCATAAATATAAGAAATCATTATGTAAACCTATTAATACCTTTAAAACCTATAAAAAATAAATTATCACCCTTATTCTATTTTTTTTAAAACGTTTAATCTCATAAATTAATTACGCTTTATTGTTATAACTTAAACCAATTTCAGCATACTGCAGTAGTTGTATGAACTATTTATACCAAAAGTTTTGCAATGTCTTGGAATTCGGTCTTCGAGCTTATTGCAATTTAAGAAAATGAACTTATTCTTGTTTTAGATTTCATAATCACGTGAATGTCTCAAAGCTGAGCCTCTCGCAAGTAAATAAGATTTAATTTCCCCCAGACCGAAATTCACTCACGGCAACCATTGTCAATGGAGACCACTCATAGGACACGATCGGAAAGAGATCAGGCGCAGGACCAACGCCTTTACGTGCTTTCCGAGGAACAGGTGGAAACACTGCCAACTTCCTGACAGACTCTGGACTGCTTGATAATTTATCGTCAGAAAAACCCTATAACTGGTTTAGGATTGACCCAGGATTCAAACCCGATATCTCATGATCATCGACCGCATTTAAGAGCACTAGACCAACGAAGTAGATGTAGGCAAGATATAATTTTCATAACAACCCTTAGCAGAAATATTGCTCTCCTAATTCATATTGTCAGTACTCCAGTGGGTATGGATATCCTAGATTTATTCTTTGCTTTCCGTCTTTGTCCGCAGACATCGCGACGCACCGGTGGCCTTCTCTGCTTGAATTTTATTGTGATTGTGGTCAATCACTGGCTTATAATAAATTTAAAAAAAGTAATTAATTTCTATAAAAGTAATTAGGCGGATTATAAATCCCTATGACACTTTAATTAAAAAAAAAACTTTTTACTGAGTAAAGTAAGGTATTATTTGAGGGAATGAGTTAATTTGATACGTACTCAGTCATAAATTACTTAAAGTGTGACCCAAGGAGTTTTGCGGCGAACATCGAAATATCAGTCACGTGTCGACCCTTCTAGTTTAAGGAATGAACGGATCTCCGCTATGTTTATCAATATGTAGATCAGCACCCTATGGGTGGGAAGTTGCTGCGATCTATTTTAGTGTTTTTACTTAATCTCAAATTCACCGAAATGGATTCTAGTTCCAGAATAAAATGACAATTTTTCATGGGGTATTTTAAAGACGAAGGTGAATTTATTTTGACTTACTAAAACTTAAAACTTAGACTAACGAAACTTTCAGCCGCGGTAGATAGAACGAGCGAATCACCGGCATGCTATCTACAGTGCCAATAAAGGCGGGGTAAGAAAATCTACCATCCAATTTTATCCCGTAGGTATTATATTTGGTGCAAAGGAAAACTGAAACTGGAGACAGGCGGTAGCCATTTCCAGATAACATCTCAATAATTATATAAACCTGCGCTTATGAAGCAGGAAGAAAAGAAAAACTGGAGGGAAGTCCACGTTTAGCAGTTAACCTGTGATGAGGTGTATTGTGTAAAAGAAGGTTCATTAATATTAAACACTAGCGATACGCCCAGGCTTCGCACAGGTGATTTCTGGATCTCAACAACAACGTCACCTACAGGAACCGAATGCGAATAAACCATCTCAACCCATTTAAACACACGGAATACTTTCATCAAAATCGTTCGAGCCGTTTTTAAATTTCATCGAGACTAATATACAGCAATTAACTTCTATACATAGAGGTAGGGTGTCGCGCAATGCTATGTAATACAGGCCACAAGACACATATTATACAGTATAACATTATTACAATAAGTCAAAAGAAATAAAAAAGTAACAAGAAGACTGCAATCCACTTTGTTACTTCAGGTGACACGCCTGTTTTAGTCACGATTCTAAACACGTATGTCTGATCGTTTATCACATGAAGAGGGACTGGATGTTATCGAGCCTTGCATCATCAGTTACCTGTCAATGCTTAGATGTTTTCAGGCTCATACACAAGAACCGATGCCTTCAAAAATACTTTTTCGTTTTTGTGAATGGCGTGTTTCTTGAATCATAGATACAATAGACAAATTCATAATATGCTATAATAAACTCAAAGGCTTAATACGTCCACTATACTGGGCAGAGGATTCCAGTTATTTCTATAAAAGTTACGCAGAAGTTAATAAATCACACCGCTCGTTGTTGATACACATTCACATTATTACTCGAATTATGTTTTACATACGTGCTGGTTTTCTCAGATCAAAATCAAAAAAAAATCTATTCAAAAGTGGCATTTACACACCACTTTTTAAAAGTCAAGAAATTAACGCCATCGCAACGTGTACGCCTATGAGAGAATCAAATTCGAAATCAATTGAATTTGTTTGATCTCAAGATAATTTCGTTCTCCCAAAACCGTAGATAACGCAAAATTTAATATTGTAATTTTTTTATAGAATAAATTTGAGAACCGAGCATACAGTCCACCTAAAGATAAGTAGATGCTGTAGCTGATAGACATGTACATTTATTCTCGATTAAGAATCAAATTCAAATGCGTTGTCACTTTTGAGGATTAAGAATGACTCTTTTCCAGTAAAAAGGATCTGCGGTTCTCTACACTCACCATACGAAACACTGCAGTCATAAGCTGCTATTTTTTATGCTGGTATTTTGTGAAAGCGTGGTCCCCCCCCCCCCCCGGTGCAGCCGACTCGTTTGCGCTACCACCATAATACAGCTACAACATGGTTATACCTTTAAATCTGGTCAAATCTGGAAACCGAATTTTATAGCAGATATCCTCAAACGGTTGAGCTCAAATTACATACACGTTGAGTTTGAATGACAATGTATGGTTAGCTAAATGACGTCTTTCTAAATCCAACATGGCGGACAACCCTATATATCGCATTAGTTATTTTATATACACACCCATGAAATGGGTATCAAATGAAAGGACTTTTCGAGAATAATACGAAAATAAAACGATATTACTCTAAACCCAATATGACTATTTTTTTATACACCCCCATGATATGAATACCTTAAATTTAAAGGTTTACTTTCTCAGCAATATACGAATAAAATGAGATCCGCATTCATCCTTTCGAAGAAATTTTGTACTACTGCCCGACTAAGCGCTAAAAGTTAGCGGGCTCGTGTCTTAAGTTATATCGACCTACTCCCTGATCAATTTCTGGTGGTGGTGGAAAAAATTAAAATTTTCGCCATTCCAGTTATAAAAATTATAACTCGTCAAAGGTTAAGAATAGCCTGGCGATGTTCCAACAAATTTTGTTTCGACGAGGGTCCACTGCTGACGATAAAATATATTGAGATGGCGGATCTAAGATGGTGATATAAACCTACAATAACTCTTTAAATAAATTTAACGGTTGGAAACATGTCTAGCGTGTCTGAAAAATATAAAATTTAAAACAAATTAAAAAAATATATTTTTGAAAACAAGCTTTTATTGAAATGCTCTCAAAAGCAGAAAATTTAATTTAATTTTTTTATAGGATAAAGGTGACAAAAGAGCACACAGTCCACCTGATGGTAAGAGGTCGCTGTGGCCCATAGACATCTAGACATCTACATAAAACCTCGATCACGAATCAAAATGCAGATGCAGTGTCACCCG
>DWHP01005769.1:0-11743 GCA_018247895.1 Parnassius honrathi | reverse complement strand
GTCCTGCGCCACATGTACCTATCGACTTCCTGCATGTCTAACCAGGTCGTCATTCGCAGTACTAGGGGACCGCCCCCACTTGGCCTACTGGTACGAGGCTCGAGTATAACCTTTTATTATATCACACAAATTTTAATTAAGTATTCATTTTACTTTAAAATGGTATTTTGTTTATTTATTTATTTACAAATATTTCACAAAATGCTGCATTTTATGAAATGCATAAAAATAGCACGTTTACAAGATATGTTTCTCATCTGTTATTGCCACGAAAACTGGAGACAAAACCTTGTGCGTCATAACAAATTTCTAGAACTCGAGCTTACTTCGTGCAAACCCAGGGGACCAATGGCAGGGGGTGGAAACACGCCCGCACCACCCCCTATTTCCCACGCAACGACCTTTGTGCCTCAGCGATGCACTTTGACAGACTTTACTAATTCAATAGATGGACGCTGTGTGGCTTGGGTATTTCCTTTGTGTTAGAATATATTTTAATTACATTTAATATACATAATATATCCTACCTACCCTATATTACAAAATTAATTTTCAGAAGATTCTTCGAAGAAATTTATCACACTTACTCTTATACAATATATGTATTTTGTGTACAAGTATCATAGTATTGGGCTTCAAAAATACTACAAAATTTTTATTTCTACTCTTTTAGTATACATATGCATATTCATTCATTAATTACTTAAGAATTTACATTTATTGTTTAACTCTATTCTATTTGGATTATATACGTATTATTCGTAATATACTACGTAATTTAGATACTGTACTTTTATTTTCAATCTTTTAAGTAAGTGAACATTAAATATATCTGTCTTGTAATATTACTTTTACAGTGCCTAGCTTAACTCAACATTAGGAACGAAAGCCGTTGCTGAATCATTCGCTCGCTTAAAGTATTAAGACATTTTACGCGCTATAAAAGAGGTTTAAAACGTAGTACTTACATTTTCAAAAATTTCATATTGTAGTTAGACAACGCCGTTGCAGTCTCAGGTCTGTGATAACAGAAACCCTAAAATGAAGGCTTGAATAAGGTAACGACGTGGGGGCGAACGTGGGAGTGGGCCGTGCCACCCGTGCTTACTTGTTTTGGTCTGTTTGGCCCTAGAACGGCTCCACAAAGACGACGGGCGATCCGCACACTAATTCAACGAAGATCGATAGTGCACCGAGCCGAAGCGCCCTTTTATGCCCACGTTATAATGTAGCTATAATTAAATTGGGTTGCTTGTCAAACTTTAAATTTCAACTACGAAAGAGTTAAAAATCGATATCTGCCTGTTATATCAGAACGTGTTCATTACGTAAAACATGATTTAAAATAAGGAAAATGGGGTAAATTAAAAATTGGGTGACCACTATGAAACTACCCTTTATTCGTTTGCGAAATTACAGTCATAAGCCACATCTAAATATTTTATGACTTATGACTTGACTTGACTTTATGATTATATATTAATTATTAATTCAGGTTTGGAAGTAATTTTATACTCTTTCATTCTTGTAGAAAATGAGGGATGGATCAAATTTATGTTGTTCTATTATAATATTAGGTCGGGGAAAAGTTTCTTCTTTAATTATATTTAATTATAAACTATTTGTGTCATTTTGTTCAATAACTTGTTGCTATCTTGTAGGTAGTGATAATCCCGATGTAGAAATTTTAGGATTTTTGACCAAAAAGTGCGACAAGTAGTTTTGGCATTCCTTTTTTGATGTTAGCCTAACACTACCCAACAATTCTGAAGAATCCGAAACAGGTAAAAATCTGAGGGTGCAACATCAGGACTATATAATGGATGCATTAACACTTCCCAACCAAGCTCTCTCAATTTTTCTTAAGTGGCCAAAGATGTGTGTGATCTGGCGTTATCATAACGAAAGGCTCCTTTTCTATTGATCGATTCCGGCCGTTTTTTCTCAATTTATTGCTTGAGTCTCATTATTTGTTGGCAGAAGAGATTCAAATTGATGGTTTTTCTCGGTTGTAAAAGCTCAAGATTTATTTGCGAGTTTTTTGTATAGCCAGACCTTTTCAAAGAGTCAAAACTGTTTTGTGGTCAATCTTCAATTTCTCGACTATGTCATAACTACTAATATGCTGATCTTGCTCCACTTTTTCAAAAATGGCATCGACTTTATCCGTATGAGGGCAACCAGAGAGAGCTGCATCTTTGACATCAAAATTCCCGGACTGAAAACGCTTTAACGAATTTTGTGCTACTTCTACTGACACCGCTTACGTTCATAAACATTCGCAAATTTTTTTCGCGGCTTGAGTCACATTTTTCCCTTTTTTGTAATAAAGCTTCAGAATGTATCGAATTTCTTCGTTAAATTCACTCAATTTGACGGACAAAAAAAACTATTGAAAAATGACGGGAAAGTATTTTTCACTTTTTTTCTTAATGTCCTATTATGTTTTGATATTTTAATAATAATATTTTTACCTGCCAGATACAAACAGTTCAACCAAAGACATTTTTCTCCAATTTTATACAAACAAAATACATAGAAACTTTTTCCTCGGCCTATCATAATAGGATAAAAGTTTAATTAAGATTAATTAGAGGTCGAAATATTTTAGAACTATAATAGAAATATATTTTAAGAGGATTACTACAAAAAAAAACTTTCTTTTGTACAAAGAAATTATGACAAACTAGCACTCAGTCCATCCGTGATATCGATGCTGTTGCAGATGCGTTAGGATCGTGGGTTGGGCACCTATAACTGTTGCTCCTACGCCTGATCTCTCCGGTCGTGTTGGATTACCTCCTCCCATCGGACTATGAAAGTGAAGAAATAGGGAGTCAACTGTGCTTGCGAATACACACGAGCACTATAATTACATTCTACGCAGACGGCTAGTCTCAGTTGAGACCGGCCGCCGTGATCAAAATTCGGTCTGAAGGATTTCATAAAATATGTTCTAGTATAGAGTACGTATCACCCTCATTTCTTCCTGTAAGTTTCGTAAAAGACGATTATGAGATATACCAGAACGATGTTTTGGCTCGTTTGGTTTCGTTATTGGAATAAACGACAATATCGGTATTACAATTCCTTTTACACCAGGCGTAAAATGATTAGACCGTAGACAGAGAGCAGCATCAAAGTTATGTCTACGGGAGAGGTCGGTGTCCAGCGTAGAGACTTGTGATGACTATCATTAAAATTTCCCTATCGTATAAAATATTTCGTTCGCCAACTCACACTGCAGCAGCGTGGTAAACAAATTGCTCCATGGCCCTGTCAGAAATGAGAAAAGGCCTGCACTCTATTATGCCCAGTAATTTGCCATTCGTATATTTATCCGTGTGGCGTAAGTTGGATGTAACAGCACTTTTTCTCCAAATGCCAAACTCACCTGGACATCGTGCACTCTGCCAAGTATCGGATTAGCCTCTGGTGATCTGTAAATAGCATTTTATCCATTCGAAAACCCAAATCAGACATGGTAGTGATGAGGAGCATCATCACCTATGTTTGGGCATCGGTACTGCGTTCACCGATTCGTATGGGTTGGTTCAAGTTATGTAAGCCAAATGGCGCATTCCTTAAAAGACCAGCAGTTACTTAAATAAAACTGGTAAAGAAGTAAAATATATTTAAAAATACCTTCATAGTCTTCATTTAACGTCATAAAATAGAATTGACGTTTCCCTGTCGTAATAAACGTTGGACATTTGTGTCAATAACTTTGCTAATTCTCATTCCTCCCCATTACTGTATCCGAAACCTCCTACGATCGTATTGATTAGTGACTGCAACGGATACATGAAAATGTAGACGACTGAATGTTGCAAATTATTGAATACAAACACGGACATTCTAGCCAGATGAAACTTTCTAGTAGGTTATTAAAGAAATAGTAAACAATTTTCACTTAAGAACATTTACAAGTTTTATACCGTTACCTAAAATATAGTTAGAAAATTATATAAAACTACATATATCTTACGTAACAACACAAAACACCGTGCAGTAATTGCAATCAGAATATCAAATTTCTATCTATTACAGTTTGCATAATTTATATTTTATGCTTAAAACAAAGTATAAAGTTCTCTCGAGAAAACTTCACAGCGACCTACGAAGGTCATGCTGCTGGTTCCTCTTGTTATATATAATACGAGTTACTGGCATAGTGTCAGCAGAACTAATTAGTTTTTAGATAACTCCACATTTCGACAAAAGTCATTTTTGTTTTTCTATCAAAATGTGTACGTATTGTAAGTCCATATTCCAATACGAAACTTTGCCAAAGAAAAACTAGTTTAGCTTTTAATAAAACTTCTTGGTAAATTCATACCAATTTCATTTCTAAAAAAAATCATGTAAATAATTTAAAATAACATACAAAAGAAAATGCATATGAAAACGCATCGGGCGTTGGTAAACTAATCCAAAACCAATAATGGTGGTGCATCGTTCCGAAATTGGAATCCACAACAAAGGGATGTCAAAGAAACTAGCAAGTGCACGCGTGCTCGCCGGCATAAAGAGCGACGGTGCGCGGCTTAGGAGCCTCGTGCGTCCATTACTCCCACCCAATAGGGGGGCCGCTGCCGAAAGTACGGGGTGGCGGCCACCCCCTCACACCCAAAGATGCATCGAGTTCTGGACGAAACCGCACTGCCGCTTGCACAAAATGGTAATGAGTTTGAACTCTTATTTATTCGGCTGATAGTTATTGATTACTTTTGCATGTCTTCATTTATTTATGCCTTTGAACAATTAGCTTAGTAATCGAATATATTAAAGCAAAAACTAACAAACTATACCTCCGGCTTTAGAAAGCTTAAATTTTGCAAAAAAGTTCCTCATAGAATCATTAATTTTAAAAAGCATACAGAAGTCAAGCACCAAGCAGGTATTTTCAAAAATAAAGTGGCATCATAGTTAGATTGCTAAAGTTCAACAATTAGTTTTGTTTGGTTCTGACAACAGCTAATAGTCGGCAAAATATGGCCGATAAGCGATATGTCAGTGTGGCCAACAGAAGAAACAAAATTTTTTTGTGTTTAGTATCACGCATTAAATCTGAAAAGACTTACCAAGTTTAGGTACCATCAAAGTTACCCCAGTTCGCAAAGTAACCCCGTTTTACGGTACTTAGCGTTCCTGAATCCTATAGAGTTGTCAGTTCTTATACACTTACGTATAATTCACTTGAAATATAGCAGCCGCAATACGTTTATAACGAGACGGAACGACGATCGGTGTCACACAATTAGAAGATAATTGATATCCTATTACCCAAAATCCTAATCATGGATGCTGCAGGACCTCTCAGCCAATGACATGATGGAATTTCTTATAAAATGAATGAAATGAAATGCATGAAATGAATGATTTTTATTCAATATAGATTATCGTATAATACTTATTGAAAGTCATTTTTTATCTACCACTGATTCGAAAAAAAACCTCTGTCCTTGGAAGAGACAGCAATAAACCCAGCGGGACTTTTTTTAAACATATTTCAATTTACAATAAATTAATTTTGTACAATTTTTTAAGTATTTTTATAGAACCAGTATGATGGCGATCACCTTATTTCCAGGGATATTTTCATTTACGTATTCTTTATTATTTATATTTATTATTTATATTATAATTACCGTTGATAATCGTTATTTTGAATTTAATAGATACAATTTAATTCCTGTGTATAAAAGTGAAGGCAAACCTTATATGTAACGTAATATAATATGAAATACATTGAAACGCGGTATAGTATATAGTCTATACGGTATAGTAGTCTGCGGTCAAATTTTAGGCTTAAGCCTTCTCTGCCCTCCTATTTGTCATAATTGCGTTTTATTTTACGATGAAAACGCTAAAATGTTACTATTCTTAATGGAGTGGAAAGAGAAATTTTTTTTTTTGGTCCCATGCACCCCATATTCCCCAGCCCAGCTTCAATTGATACTCAGTTTTGGTGATAATATCAACGAAACTCAAAATCTCTCTGTAATGCTCGTATTTTGAACTTGTATGAAAACTCTCTTGTTTTGACGCCAGATAGAAACACCTGAAATTTGCAACTGCAAAAGAGTGTTTAATCTGAATTAATATAACAAGATTTTTATAAAAAGGTAGTGCTACTGGTCTCTGATTTAAAACAACTCATTTTTAAACAAAGAAACGCTGGGAAATTTATTGTTTATCTTTATACTCTTTTGAGTAAATTTAGAGTTTAAAAATTACAATCGGCTTATTCAAGACAACAGATTAAGTGTCATGTGTGTAATACCGGTGATTCGCTTTATACGACTAGATGAACACCAAAGATGTATTATTCGATGTAAGCACATACTTGTATGTTACAGTCACGACATGGTTCTGCATCGATAAATCGCATTAAGGTCCACGTGCGAAGAATACATTTTTAATCTCGTTTCCTTTATATTATTCGCTTCACAAAGCTTCAATGTGCTTTAAACAATATTAACAAAGTAAACATCTAAAAAAAGAAACATCTAGAAGAAAGACAATAATAGCTTAATACTTTAATTGACACTGCCGTTAATCACTAAGTTTATGTGAGTAATATTAAAGTACGTGAGAATCCTTTAAAAAGTAGAAAAGAACAAAATCCCACTGTAGGTGTACATAAAAAAAGGAAGCAACACGACAGTAAGGCAGCGCGTAGGATAAAAGGGAAGAGGTAACATGATGTTACCAAAAACAAACAGAGCGTTTCGCGGAAACGCTAATAACGCTCACGTTGGCATCCATAGCTCTTTTCATTCGGTATGAGCCGTGCAGGTTGTGTCAAAGCACGTAATTAGTATTTAGGAAGGTGGTAAGAAAGGCGAGGTCGTGGGCCAGACGTCGGGTATCGATCCAGCGACCTGCCCCACGCTCTGCCACCCCAAGGGTGGGAAGTAGGGGGGGGCCACGCACATCAAGCCACCAATTGACACACTTAAGGTAATACTTTGCACTTACGATGTCGCCATTGCTTTTGCCCAATAAAGTTTTTGTTGCGCAAAAGCTTGAAAAGCAAAGAATCGACGCCAGTTTGAAACGTTATTATTTAACTTAAGCAAATATTCGATTGAGTATCATTCATACAGTACTCACGTAAAAAGTAGCACTTATTTACTTTTATCCCACTGTTACTTTTGTTAAGTAATTCCCAACAAAATAATCACTAATTTTAAATGGACTAACTTTTCCATGGCAGGTATAAAACCGGCGGAAATAGTTGAAAGTTACAGAAAGCTCGACCCAGTTGGCTTTGAGCCCGTCTGTAGGTCGTAACAACACATGTACTCGTAGAATAGAGTGGCATAATTTAACCTTGAGCTTAGTAAATGTATTTTATGCTTTTATTTTTACATAAAACAACGTATAATTCATAATTTATTTAAATTAAAGCAATATATTTTATTGAAATTTGTCTATTTCAAATACTTCATTAAATTATATACATATTATTAATACTAACTACTACTTACAAACATAATACGTCCCACAGCTGGGCACAGGCCTTATTTATCAAATATGTACTGCTTAAATGCGTGCTGTCGGGCTTCTAGCAGTAGTAGATGCGATTTTTACTTTCACACGCTCGTTTAATTTTGATTATGATAGCATGCACTATAAAACTGAATTCCACGTTCTTTACAAAGGCAATTTCCGCCAAAGAAATTATGGGCGAAAATGAGCAGAGCACGCAGATTGTCCGGAGCGACGTCGCGTCGGCGGTGCAGTTCGGGGGGCTTCGTTGCGGGTTAGACACTGGAAAGGCTACGGGGTGGTGTAAAATCACCCGCAATCATTTATACCCAAACTATGTACCTTCAAAATTAGTTCTTGTCACTGAAATTGTTACGGAAATACAATTTATATCTTCTAAGATTTTTACTTTATATCCTCAAGTAATAATTACATTAAAGCCAAAAGGAATAATTATTACATTAAAGCCAAAATTATATTCACAATTTATTTCGATTTCTAAAAACAATTAACTCGTCAGTAAAAGACAAACATCATATCCGTGTCCCCAATACATGTGGCTATAGCTAAGTTGTATATAACAGATTGTAAATTAAGAATATTATGTTATTGGGCAGTTATTTCTTTCTACTTTTTCTTTTTTTAACAACAGCAATACTAAATCACAGTACATAACGAACAGGAGTCACATGTTGCTGTATATTAAATTATAAACTATGTCTGGTAAATCTAAAACATAAACATTTATAATTTATAAAGGAGTACGTAATTTGGATAAGTCAGCAGAAACTAGCTCAATTGAAGCTGCGACACGAGGCCACGTGGTGAGATGCTACGACGTAGCTATTTGTGTCAGGAGCTTGCATCCGTGACCCACTTTACAAACACCCCTTCCCGGGCCCCGTCGACACTGCCGTATATTTTGGTCTAGGTTGTGTCATGTCTTGTTATATAGCTAATCGTGTTTTATTTATGTATTTCTCCGGATTTAAACTTTTCTATTGCTTTATATAAAATAAAATGACCAATATTTTTTTAATTTAAAAATTTTCTTTTATATAAAGGAAAAGCCGGCTTCAAGCAACAAAAAAAGAATAAAATAATTTCATATCTGAAGTCGGGGCTTCAATTTTTCTATAGAATACGTCTTAGCGCAGACTTCTTCTTTTCTAGGTATTTTAAATTTGTTACTTTTCATTAAAATTTTAATTTTGAGTGTTTAATTTTTTTTAGTTTTAATTTTGATCACATACTCAATTTCGTCTAAGTAGTTCCATTAGAAACCTTACCCTCCATTATGCCTCCTTTGGGGGTGGTATCTTTTCTTCAAATTTGTTTTCAAATTAGAGACCATTATCATTTACGGGAGCACCCTAGATATCAAAATCAGTTCACAACTGACGAAAATATCGGGTAAAAAAACAAAAAAAGCATAAATTGGAATTCCTAACTACTTCCTTTTTTAGAAGTCAGCTAAAAATCTAACCTAATGTATAATTTTGTAAATATTTTATACTTAGCTAGATTTTCTTCTATTCTTACAATTTTATAATTGAACACAAATTTTTTTGGTTTGGGGAAAAGTTCATTTAAATGCTTTAGCAAGACGAGTAGGTACTTCTATACTCAGAGAGGTACAAACTAATAACGAAACAAGAGGCTAACATTTATCCCATGCCATTGACTGATCAAAAAAATGAGCGAGCCTTACGGTGGCATATGATGTGAAACATCTGACATCTCACCTTGGTAATAAGCAACATTAACACTATATCCTGAAAAAAAATTATTTGAAACGATTTTTCGTAACGAAGAATAAAATTTTTTAACGATAATTGTATTTTATTTAATTAACGCTAAGAGTAATGCAATTTTTTTGAAGACGGTTGTTTTTGTTTAATTTGGAAGAGCGCGGAGACAATTATTAACAGTAAATACATTTATATCGTTTATACAATAAATTAGTTTATATCACTACACTGAAGGTTAAGCAAAAGAGAGTCCAAAGATTAGTCCAAAGACACCAAATCAGCTGTACAGCTGATTTGGTGTCTTTGGACTAATATTATATCACATTTTACATCTTCTTATGAAATTATCGTAAAGTACAACAAACAATTTAACTTAATTTAAACAGTTGTGTATCGCCAGCAACCCAGACACAAAATTTTACCGCAATAAACTGTTGAAATTCGCGTTACTACATTTTTTTATATTGATCGCTATGTTTAGAGAGAGAGTTTTTAAGCTAAGTTCGCTAAGATCGCTAAGGTCAAAAGTGGTTCCAAATGGTTCGTGTAATATTACACACGGTGCGGCTCGCCATTCTGCTTGAACTTGGCTTGACACGCTACCGCGTGTCTAGAAACTATTAATAAGCTTGAACAAATATCCATTTCTTTTAAAACAAGACGCTTAACCCACTAGGTTCATTAATTAAGATAATCACTGAAAATCTCGATAATGATGATACCGTTAGATACAATAAATTAATTACAGAAGTAAACATTAATCAGAATAGTAATGACAACAGGATGACGTTCATCACGGACTACCTGACCAATTCACATTAAAATTAAATGAAAATCTAATCCAAATAAATAAATTATAAACTATAACATACTATAACATTATCACATAACTTAAGGAATATAGTCGAAAGAGAACACTTTAAACATATTGGGACACGGATTATAAGTACGTATAACTTATTGATACACTTATATTTATTATAAGCTCTACACCTTACCTGTGCTATCCCATAACCGTACCATTGTCATTTTACCGAAATTCCCATACCTTTTAGTGATAGGGTTGAAGATTAGACTGCTTACTCATCCCTGTCAGGAAGTCGATGAATATAGTTGTCTCTGTCCTGAGGACGACACATCCCAACTAATTAAAAATTATTGCATCGCAGACCTGATCCTGCTGAAAATATATCCTCATGCATTTCAAGTTTCAGTCACCTTGGAAGCTGTAAGGGTGCAGTTCACACAACCTAACAGTTGTATAATCTACACTAAGGAGTCTACTTTACTCTCCGAGATTTGCAATAATGAAATTGTAAAACAGAAGATTCATGGTTCATATACCTTAACATTAGACGACTACTGTGCAGCCAAAATCAATGATATTAATCTGACAAGGAATCCTATGGAAATGGAAAGCATTTCACCCCCTATATTACCTATAACTAACATACCTGCAATAAACTTATCTCTTGAGATGTCAGCCGCTGCGCAGCTGAACCTAGAATTAATAGATCTTACGAATCTCAAACTCCTATCAGTTACGTTAAGAAAAAGTGAAATTAAAAATAGTTAAAGTGAAAGGACAACTGTGGTGATTAAAAGTGTTAGCCTGTGGAACCTGTGTTCATAAGTATCATTTAAACTAGTTTAATTTTTGGATTTGAAGTTCCCTGTAAACGAGAACTTGAGGAGGAAGGTGTCAGGGTGGCAAGACCCACCAAGATGTTCAGATCAGCAAAATATTCTGATTGCAGACAACAGGCAATGCTGAGTGGACAAACGGAAACTGCAGAGCTCCTGTGTGGGCTCTGATGCACTTTGTTTTATGAATATTTAGTCTTAAGCGAGTTCTTGTAGCGATTAAACATCTTTTCATTAATAAATTAGTATTTTAAAACGTCCTCGGCCCCTGCATAACTTGACTAATTCAACACATAAGTTGGCCAAAATCAATCACATAATATTATTGTTATACTTTCTTGCATTATTAATTTTCCTTTTTTATGCTGATTTTGTGTCCCAAATAAACCTTTTCTTCGCATGTAACATGTCATTGGCGAATTTATCATAACCGCCATAAAGGAAGAAGAAGAAAATGAAGAAAGTATGTACTACGCACTAGATTTCGCATTCCGAACACTCACTATATTCAAATGAACTGTACTGCAATCCGTGCATCTAACTTTAGTGTCATTTAGTGTGGCTTCGATATTCGTGCAGTGCGGAGTGGCGGTAATAATACGGAAATTCAAATCAAAGTTTGAACCAAGACGTAAATAAAAATACAATAGTCAAGTTACTAAAATTATTTGTTGTTCAGGTGAAAAAATAGGTAATAATATCGTAATACCACAATAGAAGAAAAAAATTCTTCACTTAAATACCACGCCATCTACAATCATAGACTAAAACGTGGACATGTTTCATTACTAAACCGAACGTAGGTAAAATATTTTACTTTTAACAGACTAATTTTAGAAAGTATTTTAATT
>DWHP01005768.1:0-11743 GCA_018247895.1 Parnassius honrathi | reverse complement strand
AAGCAGATGGCAGCACCCATCCATCTTCTCTATTGAAATTTGGATGTTTTTTAATTTCAATAGCCTCGCGTATCATCATTGGTAGGAGCGGTGTTCTTTTGCGAGGATTTGTGGTTTATCAAATATAATGTAGACAGACTTCACGGAGCGTCGGTGCTTCACGTCAGCTATATGTTCCTTCACGCAGGTTTTTATAGATCTTTTTGTTTGACCTATGTAAGAGAGACCACATTTACAATCTAGCTTGTACACACCTGCATCTTGTATAGGAATATTACATTTGATGGATGGTAAAAATTGACTAATCTTCTTCGGTGGCTTGTAGTATGTTTTAATGGACGCTCGTTCATGATGTAGCCAATCTTGTCCGTGACTCCTCTGACATACGGTAGTACAGCAGGCGCACGCTCGACTGTGGCCGGCTTCACTCGTTCACTGTGACATGTGAAGATAATCTACATGTTGACGATGCTCTAAGAGTCTAAAACTGATACTACGGTCGTCGATCCGCCTGTTAGGGGTGGTGATTATGGTACATTTTCGCTATAGAAGAGGACATGTCAAGACTATTCACGGACTGATTAGTATATTATGAAAAAGACAGATAATAAATGAGATGAGAATACCGGTTATTAATATAAATATACAGAATATTGTTTTACAGACATTTTGCTTCTGATAATAAGTACATATTATACTACTCAATGCATTGTGCATTTAACGAATCTTGCAAGAACTAGATGAGTTGCTAGTTTGACATTTTGAATGTGTAGTAATGTTCGATGTGTTTAATAAACAAATCAAAGCACTATTGTTTGACCTTCGGCACGCTTTCCTTTGGCCTCTTGTGTAACATCTCTTCAATTCGTTTATGAAGCACTTGTACGGTAGTCGCATGTAAATATATTACGTATGGCCATGTATGTATTTTGTATAGCGTTTTCACAACTTCGCTTCGTTTGCGTTGATAAGTTGCGAGTTCAATAGGTTTTAGTATGTAGCCGGACTCGCCCAGGTAGGCAACACCCTTATTTATTTCAGCCGTTTGCATATGCCGTGCTAGTATTACTGTGTCTGAACTGTACTGTGATTGTGTGATTGTAGAGAACCGGAGACCCTTTTTACTGATGACTGACGATGACTGATGATGACTAACTAAGATGAAATGCCTTGTGTCCACGAGGTATTTCATCTTAGTCACGGTAATTTTATCTATAATATCATATACAGTATTCCAACTTCATACAAACGGACGAAGCGAGAGCTATGCCTATGCGCCTCGATCTCGGCATGCGCTCGGCATGCAGACAGTCGTGACTGTGCCGCAGTGATGATTTTGTGGAAAATATTTAAATATGGAGGAAATATTCCGAACTTTATTTAAAACCTAACATAAATTGTAAAGTAGATGCAGGTAATAATCAAGTAAAGATATTCCTTTTCTCCACCTTGTCCATGTTACCCAAAATAATTTTTAATTAAGCTTTATATTAGAATGCGGATTTTTTTATACTTAAAAATTTAATAATAAAGATATTCGTGCGTCTCAGCCACGGCGCAAATATTTTTCGGTCGCAAATGTATAAGACCGATTCATTATTCAAACATAAATACGGTTATTTAATTAAATCTACCAATCAAAAACAACACGCATTTTTATTGAACACTTCTATTCAATTCACGGAGTACCTACTTTATTTGTTTATATAAAAAGTCTATTTACAATCATAAAACTAAATGGAAACACAAAGTGGGCAAATATACTTAAAATGCTGGAGGCAGGCAGCCCTATTGCATGTTTACGTACCGCACGGCTGTAGGCATTTATTTCAAAGATACGGCCGTCGTCTAGTTTCTGGATGTTTGCGCTGTTAGTCTATGCGACTCTTACAGCTTCATCTGATTCAGGGGGAGTGCGGACCCCCGTCTCTGACTGCTCAGCTCGTGTCGGTCGATGGTCTGGACAGTGAGAACCGCCCAGGAGATACGGCCGAGTTGCAATACTGTACCTATATATAAAATTACCGTGTCTTAGTACTCAAGGGGAACGATGCATTTGCATTTTGATTTTTAAACGACGCTAGTGCAGCGACCCACTTACAGTCGGATGGTCTGCGTGCTCGCTTGTCGCAGCCCCTGCTTCTTTAAAAAAAAACCGTACAGTCAACCTAACGACAACGGTTCCCGTCTACTCACCAGACTAAACAGAGCAGTATGATGAAGCTTTTTTACGTTGGTATTATGTGCGCACGTGGTCCTTCATCGGTGAAGCTGTAATAGTACTTATGCTGCAGCTATAGTACCTTGTACAAAGGGTATAGTGGTTTTCTACCCATTGTGTTCAGCATTGGATAAAAAAGTTTTCTATTGCTCTATTTTTTGACATAATTTATTATTGTCAAATTTCAACAGCCCTTTAAATGTGATTGAGCAATAAACGTCAAACATCCTTAATACATAACGTTAGTAACACTGAGAAATATGCTTGCTTAAGTATACATTGCAAAGGAATCTGTTTGCTTCTATATAAGTAAAGGTTGCTTCTATATATAAGTAAGTTATGCCTTTAAAAACATTATCACTTACATAAATAGAAAAAGGAGATAACTAGATGATTTCATATTGATTTCCTAGTGTGAATTAGTTGAGTAATACAAAATATCGTATTAAGATAATTAATAATACCTTTGTTTATTACTGTTATCTTCTGTTAAAAGATAATAACACAAGGAAATGACGCTGTATTATGAGTTGAACAGAGAGTAATTGTTTCTCCCTTTCTGGGATCAACTGCATGCTTAAGTCACCTTTTCAGTTAGAAACAATGTTTCAGGTACAGTTTTCGAGTTTTTGAGGCGGAACAAGTAGAATCGAACAGACCGAAACCATCAGTGCGGGCTTTGCTTCTTGGTGGCATAAATAGAGTAATGGTGTTGAGTGTGGTAGTCTACTTACCCAGATGTACTTTTAAGCAAAAAAGAACTATTAATGAGGATGATATCCACCATATTATTAATTTTTAACACACTAATGGTCGCCACACACGGTCAGTTCAACTGATTATTCCAACTATTCAGTTCAAAATAAAACTGTTGCTATTTTTTAAAATAGTGGATTTTCGATATTATAAATATATTAATATCGAAGTTTTACGTATAAGTTTATTTATGGTTGTATCGAAAATCAGATATTTTAAAAAATATCAACAGTTTTAGCTTGAACTGATCAGTTGGAATGATCAGTTGAACCGACCGTGTGTGGCCACTATAAGGATTATTCCCGCAGAGAGAATAACGAAAGTGGAATTGACGTTTTGTTATAGGATAATTGTGACAAACGAGCATACAGTCCACCTGACGGTAAGTGGATGCTGTAGCCCATAGACATCTACATCCATCCTCGGTTAGGAATCAAAATGTAGATCCGTTGTCACCCGTGAGGACTAAAATGAAAAGCGTCGTTTCCAGTTAAAAGAGTCTCCAGTTTTCTACACACACCATATGAAACACAGCAGCGATAAGCTGCTGTTTTAAGCTGTTATTCTGTAAGAACGTGGTCCTTCCCAAGTCGGACCGACCCATTCATGCTATAACTATATATGCTTTACCGTTATAGATTACACGATGTTTGTCTATTTGTAATTCTGTACTCGTTGAAATTTGCCGTTTTGCCTCTTTGTTTGGTGGTTCAAAGAAAGTTTACAATGCATGACATGATTAAATAAAGACATTGAACTCAATAAATAGAGTATAAAAGAAGGTATAGACTTTTTACTAACACACTTTATATAAATAATTTTGATTTTATTAAAATATGCTTTACTTTACAAATGTATTAATTTATTAATTCGTTATTTGCAGTTTCATATTCGTCCTTGTATCTGTGTCCCTTTTTAAAAAAAAAACGTTACCCCCACACTAGGATTTTCTCCAGTACCGTGAAGGCAGTTTTCCAAGATAAAATACACAAGAACAAACATTATTTTCGGGATTCGAATCCGCGGCCCCCAGAGCTGCAACTCATTGCTAAGTATAGATTTATTATAAACTGACGTAAGTTGCTAAGCCACTACCCGTTCGGAAATAATGTACTTTGCTAACTTTGCATTTTTCATCCAAATATATCCCCCCAGTTTTAATCTACGTATTTTTACATGCTTTTGTGTAAATTAAAATACTTATATGCATCTAGAAATATTTCTGGTTGTTCCATTTTAGGTGCACAATAATAATGATTGCCGTTTTTTTTAAAACGTTACTCCTTCGTCATGGAGGCGTTTTATATACATTAGATGGACAATCATTCAAACGTAAAACAATATTTATTATTTACTATCTGGTACCTGGCGCGTCGCTGCCACAAAAGCAATAATTGTGGAAATATCGTTTTAAATTTAAAAGGTCTATTGTTATCTAAAATACGAAAGTAATTTTTTGGTTTTTTTTTAAATATTTTATGCGCTTCCAAATCCGGTGCGATACGCGCGACACCTACTATTTGTTAATTGTACTATGCCTATAATTGACATATGCATATTCGACCTGTGATCTTATTAGAGTTTTATATAAAGTTAAAAATGTGGTGGGATGTTTATAAGAAGAACATTTCCGCATAACAAAACCATAAAGCTGAAAGGCTTTATTGGTTATGTGCGTTACGTGTTCAAAGTGTAGTTTAGAGTCCAAATACAATCCTAGATCCCTGATTAAAGATACTGATTCCAACGAAACACGGTTTAGTTTATAAGTGTATTTAATAATGTTAATTTTTGTTGTGAAAGTGATATGTTTGCATTTTGATGTACTTAAGTGAAGTTTATTTTTTATACAGTAGCCTGCCAAGCGATTTAGGTCTTGTTGTATTTTGTCACAATCTTCGACACTTTTGACACTGTGATAAATTTTAAGGTCATCAGCGTAAAGGAGAAAGTTAGTAAAACGGAAACAATCACCGATATCGTTCACAAATAATATAAAGAGCAAAGACCCAAGAATAGAACCTTGCGGTATGCCTGAGCTGACATTTATGATATTGGATGGGAAACCATTAGTCACAACCCGTTGAGATCTGTTTAGAACATATGATGAAAACCATCTTAACATGTTTCCTCGTATTCCTTTAAACGCTAATTTCTCTAAAAGTATATTGTGATCAACCATATCAAAGGCATTAGAGTAATCAGTGTAAATTGCATCTACTTGCAGTCGGTTATCCATGCAATGAAAAAGATAATTTGTGTACAAGGTTAGTTGTTGTTGATCGATGTTTTATAAATCTATGTTGTTCGGGTATAATTATGTTATGTAATATAGGATAAATTTGTTTATGTATTAACCTCTCAAGAACCTTCGGTATGGTTCATAACAAAGATATAGGGCGGTAGTTAGAAACGTCATTTTTGCACTCACTCTTATAAAATGGTGTTATATTAGCGTTCTTCCATATCTGGGGCACAGTCCCTTCACTAAGACATCGGTTAAATATAATACACAAGGGAACACTAATAGCTGCGGCAGTGTGTTTGAGGAAAAGTGGTGGAAGGCTGCCAGGTCCAAATCCCTTGGTAATATCGAGTAACATAAGCTTTTTGACTATGCTATCCTCCGAAAAGGAGATATTTGAAATAACCTCAGAATTGGGATTATTAGACTGGTTACTAACATTATCTTGCTGTAACTGCTGTCTATTTTCATATACGGAGCTGAAAAATTCAGAAAATAATTCATAGATACCCTCTGGTCTATCAGATTTTTTATTTTTATAAGTCATAACGTTAGATATTTTTTACCTTTTCGATCATTAACAAAGGACCAAAATAATTTTATGTCCTTTTTAAGTCCTTCTTCGATGGAATTAATGTAATTATTGAAGCAATCAGCACACAGTGTCTTAAATCTGTGTCGAAGCAATGAAAACTGGGAATAATCCGCTTTATTATTATATTTTTTCCACCTTATCCAATATTTTTCTTTTTCTTTAAAAACGTGAATGAGAGGTCGAGAAAACCAAACTGGAAAGTTATTACTTTTTAATGATCGAAGCGGTACATATATTTTTATAAATTCGTAGATTTTTTCATAAAATATATTAACTGACTCTTCAGCAGTTAGCCCTTTTATAAGAGAATACCAATTGATCTCAGAGATAGATTTACAAATGGTGGGATAGCTTGCTTCTAAATATTTGAACCTCTGAATAGACGAGTGAGCCATAGATTTATACGTGTAGCTTAGAGATATAACCGCATAAAAAGCTGGATGTAGACGATCCAATGGCAGTAACGGGTTTGAAGGCAGCTCAAAAACACAATTATCGTCGTTAGATAAAAAAAGTCTAAAATTCGATCTAAGGGGTTTCTTATGGTGTTTAATTGTTTGAAGTTTAATGATGATACAAAATTAAGCAGTGATTTGTCATTATTGGTAAGGTTAGGGTAAGAAGATGTAGATGTTATATTTAATACCGTTTGATCACCGCCCAGCCATTGTAGGTTGGGAAGATTGAAATCACCAACAACGTAAACGTGCTGATAGTTAATTTCCAAATTTTGTTACATAAGGATGTTAAAAAATTTTCATAAGTTAAAGCGTTCACATTAGGCGGAATATAGATACCGCAGATAATAGTACTATGACCCTTTTGACTATTAAGATTGAGAAATACATAATCAATACAAGGTGAAATAGGTTAGTCGTGTGAACCTATTAGTTCGTACCGAGCAATGGGCAACCCTCGACGCCCTGGAATCAAAACTCCACCGCCATCTCGTTTACCTGTCAAGACTCGGTCTCGGTCGCAACGATGTACTGCATATCTATCATCTATGAATTCCCTATTCTCCTGCAAATCATACGTTCCGTCATCGACACAATATTGGAAAACATTCCTCTGAGCCATCTGCAGGGAATGTACTTCCATCACGACGGATATCAAGCTCATTACCAACGATTTGTGCGCCCATATCTGGATAGCCAATTTGGTGGTAAATGGATAGGTCGCGATTAACATGTAAACTTGCCGGTGAAATCACCAGACTTAACACCTCTAGACTTTTATTTGCGGCCTAAATTAAAACGATTTGTGTACACAGAAGAAGCACAGTGCTAGTGATTTAAATCAGCGTATAATAGAAAAAAGTCATAGACCCGCTTCGAAGTTTAACAAACAATTTACTGAGACGTGCTACAACGGTAGACTAAAACGATTATTTTTTTGTAATTAACAATAATGTAGTATAATTTTGTAAATATCAATCGGTGTAGTTTGTATTTAAGTTGATTCCGATCTTTTGAATAGTTCTAAGATGTCATAGTAGGTATTTGCGGTAGGCATAAAAATTATTATTAAAACTGTTTATGAATTCATTGTAATGCAAGATAAACTTTAACATGTAATTCTACTCAACTATGCTGTACGAGTATATTGGAAAATCCTAAGTCAGTTAAAGTATGTAGGTAAGATCGAAAGCACAAAAATAATAATCAGAAATGAAAGGTTTTCGGTTCCGGCGAGAGTGACTTCGGCTCCATTCGGTCGCAGCCAAATAAGAAATAAGACGTATTAATAAACGGCTATTCGTAATGCATATCTTGTAAAGTATCACCTTTTTGCCTTCTACGATGCGGATGAATTTTAAGTGCCATGCATTACAAAACGTAGTGGGTTGTTTTTACTACCACAACATTCAATAGTGCTTTTGCATTGTGGTTAGAAATTTTGTCGTAAAAAAGTAGACCTAACTACTCGCTCTGTAATTAGGCTAGACATTGTCTGTCGCTTTAGTCAACTTACCGTAACGTGATTCCAGCTAGACTTACATGACAGGACATACAGACTATGCTGGACAGTAATCTCCATTCGTAAGTGGCGTCGTATCAAAAAATACTAACTACAAGCATTACAAAGACAAGTATTGTGGCTAGGTTTTTTTAAATACGCCTGATTCAAAATGTTGGCTGCAATGATGTGTCGCCCACCACCACTCAGCCGCCTAGTGCCTACATAATGACGATTAGTGCCTAACAAAACAAATATGCATGCGTCTCGCTCGCATTTGCAACTTTTATTCACTAGCGATCGTAGTCTAATTGGTGGCACACACGCTAAGAGAAATTGTTACGGTCACACTTTACCGTTTAAACTGCACCGGCAATCGAAACGTGTGTGTGATAAAAACTGTACAGTTTTTACAACTTTTTAAAACTGTACCGTCAAACGGAGTAGTATGAAAATTTTAATAGATAAAACGGAATCGGAGGAAACTGTGCCGATAATCGTAAAGGGTGTGCCAAGCGCGCGTTACTATACACAGCAAAAATGACACATCACTATCGTTTTTTAGAAAATTATGCCAGTCTCTTGGAAACGTCTTTAATTCCTTTAACAAATTTACATGAGTAAAAGCTTCTCTTTTCACTAGCCAATCTTTACATCAGGTCCTACAGGTTTTTCCGCTTCTGGATTTTTTTCCATCTCCTGTTTTTTATCAACAATACCCAATGCGTCGTCTGTCAATACCATTGCGAAACGAAATGATTAAACCGCGCAGTTTTACTTGAACGTGTGTGGCCTATAGGGACATACGATTTATCTTTACTTTACAGTTCGACTGCACAGTTTTATCGCATAAATAAAACTGAAAGTGTATGGCACCCATTAGCCGTGCGGTTTAAAATAATATCACCTATTTTTTCATATCATGTTCTCGAAGAATACCAGCATAAAATAGCAGCTTAATGCTACTGTGTTTCGTATGTCGAGTGTAGAGAACCGGGGACCAGTTTTACTGGAATCGAGGCATTTCATATTAGTCCTCAAGGGTGACAACGCAGCTGCATTTTGATTCTTAATAGAGGTTAAACGTAGACGTCTATGGGCAACAGCACCCACTTACCATCAGGTTGTCGTTCGTCGTACCATTAGGTGCTCGTTTGTCATCCTTATTCTATAAAAAATACATCAGACTGAATAAGAGACTAAATAGACCGTGTGTTGACATTAAAATGCACTAAGTCACAAAACTATGTGAACATTTTAATCAAAACTTCTTAATAAAAAGAAATCTTACTTCCAGTGGAAAAGCCTCCGACAATTTTATTCAGGCACTCGCAGGGCCCAATCGCGCAGACGAATGATGGTAAGCTGCTGGTGTATCCAGGAACCGTTCTACACATGGAATGCCTTTGGATGCGAAGGTTCGGCAATCCGAAGTGGAATGTTACCCACCACTACCCAGAGTGAGTGTCTTTAGAATGAGTTGTATTTTTAATCTAATTTAAAAGAAAAATAATAGTAACGCTATTCAAACCAGTAATATTCCCGTTAACTACTACAAATAAGCTTAGAACGCTTGTGCTAGGAGTGTTTCATGACAGTAGTCGAATGATATTTACTTAAATTCAGGTGGATACCACACGTTGAAAAAAAAATTTGTATTTAGTTTAATTTAAAAAAAATTATACCCGTTATTTTGGGTGCTGTAAAGTACTGACTTGTAAATTTAGTTGTATTTAATGACTAGTCGAATGACGGATTCGAACCCACGACTTTATGTGCTTTGTATATAGATAAAACCATGCGGTAGTGTTACATCTTGTGGACGTCGTTAGAGGCGACTATGTAGGCGGCCAGGAAGGAGGCCAGGAAAATTTCATGCCTACCAACAGATGGCGGTATAACCATCTACGGTCTACACCAAGCGTAGAATAAAATCGGGAAACATAGAATATTCGCGACTTTCGCGAATTAAGTAACTGTTGCTACAAAAAAAAAATTATTAAAAAACTATAAAAACTATCTCATGTTACACTTGTTTTAAATAATGCAAATTATTATTTCCCCCAATTTTTATTTTTGTGTTTTTTACTTATTTTGATAAGTTTTATGAAATAAATAACCGTACTCAATTGTCATAATGTCAAAAATTGCTAATAATTAGCCTCCGAAATCATACTTATATATCAAATTATCATTTAAACTGCATACGAGTACAACGTTTTCAAAAATTAACAAAATATCCTTTTAAAGCCCGGAAAGAAAATATCAAGAAGGTTGGACGACTGATCCTGGACGCGACAGCCAACTGGAGTATCGACTCAGCATTATGGGAGCGGTTAAAGAAGACTCTGGTATCTACCGGTGCGAGACACCGGCCAGGCAGAGCCATCAAGTGGAAATAATTGTTGAAGGTAACGCTCATAATTCATTATAGGTTTGTCACTGCTGAAACTAGGCCACGCTAGGTTGGCGGGTAGCAAACTACAGTTTTTTTAGTTTCAACTTGTTATCAGGAAGACGCTGCAGCCCATCTCTTAGTTTGTTTCCCTCTGTCGCCTCTTACATTACCCACGGAATTATATGGCGTATGGATATTCTCACACCACCACTACACATTCAATTTATGTAATATTCCTGCATGTTAATATCGTACGGCTGGACAGACACGTTTCATTTTTAAAGGCCGATTTTAATAACTCAATTACGTCGTGTGAGCGACCATTACGGCTGTCTTTTGAGGGATCATTAAGATGGTATATGTTATCTCAAATTATTTGTTTGATTAATTGATGTTAGACATCTTATTTATCGTCTCTAGATTTATGAACAAAAAAACTAAATAAGCAATTATCAAATAGAATATTTTTATTACTATTAAGTATATCGATTTTCCGTAAAAAAGGAGGTTTTCAAATCGAAGGCAAAGGTGATTAAAATCGATTTAAAAATATTTAATCGACATTACTAGAAACACTGCGTTTTTCCACCTCTTCCTTTCTTTCCTGCATGGAATAAGTCTTCGAGATTATTTCAAATAACCGTTATTTTTTAAAATACCAAACTTTCAAATTATAATTCAAATACAAAAGACCTTGTCTAACCATAGTGCATAAATATGTTTAATTTACCCTAAGAACTAATATATCCAAGAAATTATCTTTGTTATGTATGGATATACTGGATGCATTGTGAACTGTCTGTGATTTGAATTGGTTCGATTCCTAAAATTTTGGAGTTTATTTACTAAATTAATCAAGTTTACCAACCTATTGGATATGATTTTCTTCAACAATTTTTCAATAAATCGTTCTCAGATTCAGAGAGAAGGCTCCCGATTCTAATACATATGTGACTTTAATTAGGAAACGGCTTTATATTAATTAGAAATGATAATTCTTACAACACTTTTATATAAAACAGCCTTGCAATCACAAACACTCTGATTGTAACTGGGTGTTCCACTAGGCTCGATTTTCGGACCATTAATCTTTCTCGTATAATGTAAGTGATTAACATTTACAAAAATGATAGAGAAGCCTTTTCACTAATTTTATAAAATGTAGCAAGTGTTTTAAACGAAGTATAATTATTTTTTACGATGTATTATCGATTTTGGCAGATATCCACTGTCCGCCACTACCGATCAGAAGGGGCTTGGTCGCCAGCGACCTCGGCACTAGTTTAGGAACCGAGATCAGATTTTCGTGTGCAAATGGAAATGCTTTGCTCGGTGCTCACGTCCTGACCTGTCGTGCATCTGGCAACTGGAGTGCTCCGCTGCCAGTTTGTGAAAGTAAGTGTATAAAAAAAGTGTTACGGCCCTGAGTTGCCCAGACGAAGGTTGACTAGGTTAGGGCCCATGAATAACCAGCTTGACGAGCAATCCAGGGGAGAGCCCAATGGCTTATGGAAATTTATTACATAAGGAATGCACAAGCACAAAACTTACCTGGTTCAGGAGTAGGGT
>DWHP01005767.1:0-11744 GCA_018247895.1 Parnassius honrathi | reverse complement strand
CGGGACGTTTGCCGCGTAGTGCGTTCACGAAATTTGGCGGCTGGGATTAATCCGAACAATTCCTCAGAGCACTCACCGTGGTATAAGCGAAAGAAAATGAATATATTCTAAACTTATGTCAATTTTACGTAATCGTTCACAAGATCAAGCCCTGAAGTCACAGAACACTCATTTACAGCGTCTTGAGAAACTGATCATGGTAATTGACACGTAAAAAAATACATTAAGAAAAGCAAACATGGTAGAACTACTCTGCAGTTACATAATTGTTGTAGCACAAGTGAGTCGACCCGATCGGGGTGGGACTACGCTCTCACAGAATACCAGGGTAAAATGGTATCTTAATGCTTCTGTGTTTTGTATGGTGTGTGTAGAAACAAGGCATTTCTTCTTAGTCTTCAGGGGTGACAACGCATTTGCATTTCTATATTTACTTGGGAATACATACAGATGTTAATGGGCCGCAGCATCGACTTACTATTAGATGGACTGTGTGCTCGTTTGTCACCTTTATTCTATTGAAAAAAAAAACACTAACAGTGAGAGGAAACACAAATGGAATAAGCCTTTGTTATATAGTTTTGTCACACGTATTATTATAAAAAAAACACGTGACTAAAATATTCCGAGAACGCTTTGACGAAATGACTTAATTTATTTTCTATCTTCAAAATCTACAAGAGTTATTAACTTCTGAAAATACTTTATGTACTCCTTCTTATTTTTACGGTTTAATAGAATCATTATTTCTGAAACCGTCAGTATTTTCCCTTTTTAATTATCTTCCTTGCAAAGGTTTTCCTAATTTTTCTTAGGTTTCTGTTAGTGAAGAATAATGTATAATATTACTTACTGGTCTTTACTTGGTATACAGGTATAGTCAAGTTAACATGATAAATAACAAGTAACTGAAGCAATTAATCAAGTAAACTATCTTGCTAAAAGTTTGCATTTACCATTTGAGTGCTTCTTACTGAATTTCACCAATGAAATCTGTATTGCTTATGAGATATAAACGGAAGTCGATGATATATTACGAACAATGACTGTATTGCATCGCGAGATCACTAGCCATTTGCGTAACTAGCAATTTACCTACTGTAATTTGCAATACTTGATTTAACCTATAAAATTTTATTTTATCCTAAGCACAGATCTTATATTAAGTACGTCTTTACTATCAACCTTAAGGAAGCCTAGTCAAGTTATATTTATAGTCAACCAAATCTAAGAAATACCTTTTGACAGCTGTCAGACCTATTGGACTAGGCGTGTCAATTAAAAATCGGTACGTACAATATTCGATTCTTAAGAAAAATCGATACCGATTCTTGGGAGTTGGTAATCATTTACAGTTTTGTTTCGATTAGTACCAGAATAAATTAGAAACGGCTAATTTAAAACAAAAAATTATGAGTTTCTTTGTATGTTTCTGCTTATTTGTAAAGGCTAAGATATAAACTGAAACTATATAAAAAATAAATTTATTTAATCACTATCACTACAGCTACTTGAGTTGTCGTTGTTTAGATTAATTATTATTTGATTTTCGATAATATATTCAAAATGAAAGTCTCTTCATCATTTCATCAGTCTTCTTCATCAGTCAAAGTCATCCATAATAATTTCTTTTGTTTTCTCCGGCACTTTTGAAATGAAATGAATGGATAAAATTTTATTTCAAATATTTGCCCAATTATCCTTTGTGACATGGGCTTCCTTCAGCAAACCTTCCATCTTCTTCACCGTGAAAGGTGGCTTGGTGTTGTGTCGTGCTGCGTAGCCTGTAAAAGCATGAGCTATTTTCATCTCATGTGTGTTTAGGTTAAGTTAATATGTTTGCATTTAAAACATTTAATTTCTTATTCTTTTTTTGTCACGCCTCTTTGTAATCATTTTGCGTTTATCAATGTTTTTGTATTGGAAGCCCATGTGGTTTAAAATGGTTCTCAATGACTTTATACTACCATTGTACAAGTCGGCATCTACTAAACTTTCTTGCAACTTCACCGCGGTAGGAAGACCCTAAGGCTCCTTGTGAAATAGCGGTAGACATGGTTTCTAACAGCATCTGCGCGGAATTTATTTATACCTGTTTCTTTTTTGGCGTGCGAAATAAATTATTCTCACTGCCTGAAAGACCGTAGTTTTGAGTGACGATCTTAGTCCAATTTCAAGTGTTTTACCGACATGATCCCGCACTTGTGTCACTGTGTAAAAGGGCCCACCTGTTTGTGACTCACGTTTAATATATTCGTGTAATTTCACTACCAATGCACGAGCCTGAATGTTTAAAGTGCTACTACCGCAATCAAATACGTCTTTTTTCGACATTATGATCATTTGCTTATTCTGAGTCTAGTATATAACTTGGCAAGGTCAACGAATATAGAAATTCAAAAAGTTATCGTCCGAGTCATAAAATAAGAAGACGAACACAAAACCACAAAATTATGCACAGAAAGCTCCCCAGTGACGGGGATTGGAATTACGTAGAGTTTTTTCAGCGCGGCCTCGGATTAGAGTTTTTTTGCCAACACAAATTTACGCTGACGAAGTAGAAAACCATAAAAATATTAAACTTATTTCATTTATGATTCATATAACTTAAGCAATTTTAAAAATTAAAATTTAAATAATCAAATAAAAAATTTAAAGATTCGATTATTAGAATATTTTTACCGATTATATGAAAATATTTGACGATTATTCGCATAACAATGAATTTTAAGCATCAATACACTACGGTAAGTTACATAGCGATATATCGTTAAAACAACGTCTGACAAAAAAGTCGACTGTGGGCTATTTTAATATATTTTGGATGTTTTGAATGTTTCAAACTTAAATAAGTGATAAAGTACATACATACATGTTGTAATGACATTTACAATACTTTATAATTATTGAGATTTATGTAAAAGGTTATTTTAAATCGTGTGAGTACGCTTGTACAAAGTTATTGCGGATTGATTAATGAGAAACGTCAAAATGTATTTCTTAGATTTGGTTGACTATAAGAGATTTTTTGCACTATGTGGGAGACAAACGAGCACTCAGTCTTGGGCCTCAGTATACTACCTGATGGTAAATGAATGCTTTGTTCTATGACATCTATATCTGTCTTCAAAATGTAAATGCGTTGTCACCCAGAGGATCAAGATGGAATGCCTCGCTTCCAGTAAAGAGGGTCTCCGGTTCTCTACACTACCGCAAGAAACACAGAAGCATTAAGCTGCTATAACACGTTGGTATTCTGTGAGAGCGAGGTACTGCCCTGGTCGAGCCGACCCACACAGCAGCATGGCTCTACCACGTTAAACAGTTTTTGTTCGGGTTTTACTCTTGTATAGTTTTTTTACCCATTTTGTGTGGACTAAGGAATTACAAGTTCGAGATTGGTAACATCTTTTCTACAAGATCTCCTATTTGTCTATAGGTCGCATCATTTTCTCGCCATCAGATGGGCTGCGCTTGTCTGCCTTTTCTGTCTTGCCAGCCCTTCCTTAATAAAAATAATGTGAAAATAATTCAAGGAAGAAAAACCTTATAACACATAACAAAAGGAATTTTACTGTAAATATATTTTAATGTGCATTTTATAATTATATAATATTATTGCTACGGAAGGACTAGTCCCAAATTCTTCACAATATTTTACGGTAGTAATTTATGCGCACCCTAACGAAGGTGTGTTTGAAAAGTTGTCTGCTTTGTGGTGCAAAAATACAATTTCATTAGTTAATATAAAATATTCGGTGAGAACAATTATTTTACAGTTTAAGAGCTTTGTTATTTATGACGGTAGTTCCGGAGTGAAGTAAAGTATAGAGACACAGATAAACTAATATTGTTACCATTGCAGTTCTAGCCTATTAAAGTCTACTGCTGAACATAGGCCTCCCCAATAGATTGCCTGATATGGCGGATATTTGCCACGTTTGACAAGGGGGTTGGTAGCCACAGTATTTTTTATTTTTAGTTGTTATAAGGAAGACGCTGCTATCGCCTGACTTTTTAATGTGTAGTGGAAGTTAAGAATACCTACTACCCCGTATGTTCCCGTGGGTGTCGCAAGAACCGACAGAGGGAAACTAAGACAGAAGATGGGGAGCAGCATCTTTCCGATAACAGCAGAAATCAATAAAAAACTGCGGTTGCCAACCCTTGAGAAACGACACAAAAAACGTCCCAGTCCTCGGCGGCCCGGCTATTCCTGGCTACGGTGGCGAACATGGTAACCACTACCATGTTCTAAGGGGTGCTAAGAATCTTCGGTGGTGTTCACCTAAGACGACACGACCTAGAAACGTATAACGTACGCACCCCGACGACTGACGAGAAGATCCTGGTGCTGGAAGAAGAGATAGACAAGTTGTGCTGGAATATTAGAGAATTATCTGAGGTCCAAAGTGAGGGGGAGGACACGGTAATCCTCGAATTCTGCAACTTTTTCTATCACCGGGAGCCCGACCATCTGTCCCAAGAAAGTGTCGGTTTTATCGCCCACAAGTCTCTCGTTAACAACGTTGTAAAGTTTGGAAGTGTGTCGATGAGGGTTCCGTACCTTATACTCCGAATCACTAAATGGTATCCGCTGAATGTCATACAGGTTTACGCACCAACGTCGGCACATCCCAATGAGGAGGTAGAGGAAATGTATGAGGAATATCTCTAGAGAAATACATTCCTCTAAAACCTACTATACGGTGCTAATGGGAGACTTCAACGCAAAACTAGGCATAAGAGAGAACGGTGAGCTGAAAGAAGGGGAATTCGGAATAGGGCAACGAAACCCTAAAGGCCAACAGCTGGCGAATTTTACGGAGAAAGAGGGACTCTTTCTTCCAAAAGCGGCCCCAAAGAAAGTGGACCTGATCGAGCCCCGACAGTTTGACAAAAAATGAGGTTGACTTCATTAAAACGACCAGACGACAACTGTTCACCGATGTCGCAGTGATTGCAAGGGTGAAAACTGGCAGCGATCACTGAATAGTGAGAGGTACACTGAACCTAAACGTGAAGTTGGAGAGGTTACGTCTAATGAAGTCAACGCTCCGTCTTCCTCGTGCTCTAATCTAACGCTCCGAAAATTTTTATGCTCGAGTTACAAAATCGTTTTAAGTGCTTAGATATCTGCAATGAAGTGGACGATATAAATGACAAGCTTGTGGATACTGTCCATGCGGTTGGAGCTAAGTTCTGTAAGACCCGTCGAAGAAGAACACAAAAACTCTCCGATCACATCTTTAATCTCATGGCTGTTAGACGGGAGACGAAGTTGCAGTCGTCAGCAGTTTTAACAGCATACAGGCAATTGAACAGACAGGTCTCCAAATGCATGCGGCGGGATTTACAACTTTAATACTGCTCGTATTGAAGAAGCAATCGAGCGGAACATGGACTCCAAGCCAAAGCTGAATACTGAGTGTGGCAGCATCGTTTCCAGGATATCTGAGATTTTGAGTGAGATTGAGAGGTTCTATGGGTACACGTCATCGACATCTTATCCGACACTATTCCGATGACGTCAGTCTGAGCGAGATTAGAATGGCTCTTCAGCACCGTAAAAACGGCAAGTTCCCGAGCGAGGATGGGATTACAGCGGAGCTTCTGAAAGCGAGAGGAAAACCGATACTTAATGTTTTTCAGGAGCTCTTTGATTCCGTCCTCCATAGTGGCACTATTCCGGAGGCGTGGAGCAGAAATGTGGTGGTCTTGTTCTTCAATAATGTCTCGTACGTAGACTCGACGACTTCCAGACTCCCGAACAAGATAGTTTCCGTAAAGGCTTCACTACCATGGACCACATATATACCCTGCGGCGGATTGTACGGAAGTCCGAAGAGTACAATCTGCCACTTTGTCTTACGTATGTGGACTATGAGAAAGCCTTTGATTCCGTCGAAATTTGGGTGGTGCTGCAGTCCCTTCGGCGCCAAGTTGACTGCCAGTATATCGAAACGCTGAAGTGTTTGTACAGTACGATGGCTATCCGAGTACAGAACTAGAGTACGAAACCTATCCATCTGCAGAGAGGTGTAAAACAGGTTGCCGTAATATCCCCGAAAATCTTCGCCGCTGCATTGGAAGACGTTTTCAAGCTACTGGACTGGAAAGGATACGGTATTAATGTCAATGGCGAGTACTTCACTCATCTTTGATTTGTTGACGATATAGTCCTTATGGCAGAATCGCTGGAGGACCTAAGCACTATGCTCAATGACCTCAAAAGTGTCTCCCAACGGATAAGTCTTAATGTTCATGTCACATCTATGCCGGTGGTTGTTGGGAGCACTAAGATCGAAGTTGTTGACGAATATGTTTACCTAGGACGAGTAGTCCGACTAGGTAAGTCCAACTTCGACCGAGAGGTCAATCGACGGATTCTACTCGGGAGATTGCGACACATCTTCTCATCAGGCATACCTTAAAATCTCAAAATTCGATTGTACAACCATTGCGTGTTGCGAGTGATGATCTATGGGTCTGAGACGTGATCCGTCATTGCTGACCGTATGAGGAAGCTCAAAGTCACTCAGCGAGCTATGGATGGGGCTATGCTTGAAGTTTCTCTGCGTGATAAACTTAGGAATGAGGTTATCCACAGTAGAACTAGAGTAACCGACATAGTCCAACGGATTAGTAAGCTGAAGTGGCAATGGGCTGGCCATATAGCTCGAAGAACCGATAAACGATTGGGAAAAAAGGTTCTCGAGTAGCAGCCTCGTACTGGCAGGTGTACTGTAGGGCGTCCTAAATGGAGTGACAACCTGGTAAGACATGCAGGAAGTCAATGAATGCAGGTGGCGCATTCGACAGTGGACTTGCGAAAGGCTGTAATGATGAAGATGATGATTGCCACGTTTGACAAGCGGGTAGGTTTTTTTTCTCTTTTTTTGGCAGGTAGGTGCTAAGTGTATTGACATATTTAAAATTGTTCCTGAGATTTTAATGTTAAAATATGTAAATCTACGACAATCAAGTATATAAATGTACCTGTATGTACATAAATCCACCAGCATTGTTTACTAATAATTTGTTTTCACTGCACAACTTAAAACTTATTTTTACCACTTCACTGTCACCTGACATTGACCTTTGAATAACTTTTTATTGAATATTCATAATGTATTTGCTTAAGAAGTCGTTTGAAGAGCTGACGCTGAATTTCATTTCACGTATGGATGAGTTCCAGAGGAAGATCAGAACATCCATCCCCGCAACAAGCCCTTTTTCCAACATTAATGCACAGTTTAACGCCTTTAGGGATTTGTCTTGTCAGCACTAGAAAATTTACAACTTCAGCTCCAGCTTCTCTCTAGGAATGAAGATGAAATGGAGGTAAGGACCAGGAGGAAGATGTTGCTTGTGCATGGTGTGCCTGAAGCCCGAGATGAAACCCCATTGCACGAGTAAGATATTATCGGAGCGATTGAATATCCCCGAAATAATTGTGAGCTCTATCACTAGATGCCATCGCTTCTATCGGGGGCAACCCCGTGGAGACAAGCCTCTTGCGCTGCTTGTGAAGTTTCGAGATCAGGATCTCCGTGACAAAGTCTGGTTTTGTAAAACCAAGTTAAAGGGTAGCGGAGTTACTCTACCCGAGTTCATGACTAAGGATCGTCATGAGGCGTTCGTTGCTGCTCTGAAGCGCTTTGGTGTATCCCAGTGTTGGTCACGATATGGATATGTCGTGGTGCTTGGATCCGATGGCACGAAGCACCGGGTGTACAACGTGGCTGAGGTGATCGCCATTCCTGATGCAGCCTGTGTTGTTCCTACTTCCTCATCTTTGACTGCGACGACGGCGGCGACGACAGCGGCGGTGGCATCTTCCGCTCCTAAGCCCTGTGTAACTGCTGCTAGGGCTAGGAAGACGACTAAAAAATGAAGGTGGCGTGTTCTTCTTGTAGTTTCGCTTTACTTTACTTTACTCATGTACTCCAGCAGCTCATTTCATATACTTTTAGTAATTTTTGGTTATCAAGTATTAATTTAGAATTCTTTGTCATATATTTTAATGACATTATTTCATAATAGGATGCACTAGTTTGATAACTCTTACTCAAATTATTTTAATTATTCCGCATTACAGGTAGTTATATTAATTGAATATCCTAATTTCTTCTTCTTTTTTGTTTACTTTAACACTGACTGTCGTTACCTGTAACCATAGAATACTGTATCAATACTAGAGTACTGTAACCACAGAGGCTGACAGAAGCGTTCTTAAATTTATTTTTACTTTATTTTATTTTACTAGCTTGGAAAAGGCATCTATTACCATACTGCCTAGTCTGACGTTTATAATTTTTTACAATTTATTGATGTTAGACTACACGTTTTTTTTGGGAATTTTAATTTTAAACTGATTGTTTTATTTATTTAAGTTGTTGTTGTGTTATATGCTTTCCCTTTCATGCTGCTGGTGGTTGTAATTGTGTAGGTACCGTTCGATCTTGCATTTATATTTTTATATTTTATTTTTTATTGTATATTAGTATTTATTTGTATATTTAATTAGTTTCCATGTTATCCTCAAACATGTGTAACGATAGTGATTTGTTTCTGTCGTTGTCTTCGGATGATCAGACAGTGATGTTAGTTATCACAGTACAACTGCTTCTCCTTCACTCAACATCACCTTAAATTCTTGTTTCTCAGACTGTGTGAATAACTTAAATGCCATTCATATTAACGCCCAAAGTATTCCGGTTCGTTATCCCGACATGCTTGCGTCATTTGAATCCCGAAATATTCACGCCATTTTAGTTTCAGAATCTTGGCTAAAACCCTGTTTGCCTTCTACTTCTTACTCTTTGCCTGGGTTTCATCCAATTAAAAATGACCGCAGTAATAGAGGTGGTGGGGGCGTGGTTACCTAAGATTCTACTTTCCATTTTAAATTGTAAGTTCGTCATGTCAACCACCTCCTGTTGATTCTGATGAGCATTTGCTAGTTGAGGTCTCCCTGTCTCAGAATAAAATCCTACTTGGAGTTTCTACAGTCCCTCACTTTCTATAAACTATTTAACGTCTTTTGAATCTCTTTTAGAATCACTAGTCCCTACATATAGTTATACTATTCTGATGGGTGACTTTAACACCTGTTTACTTAAAGGCGACAATCGGGCTATAACACTTGAGTCTATAATTGAAGCGTGTTATATGCAAATCCTACCCCTTATTGCTACTCAAAAAATTTCTAACTGTACTCCTTCCCTTCTTGACTTAATTATAGTGTCTTCTTCAAATTTAGTTTTCAAGCACGTACAGTGTCCTGCTGATGCATTCTCTTATCACGATTTACTTATCCTTTCGTATAAACTACGCCCTCCTAAAATTAAACCTAAATTAGTTCTGCGACGTAATTTTGGAGGAATGGATATTGACCAACTGTGTAAAGATGCTCGTAATATTGACTGGCCAGTAACTGAGAGAGCACCTTGCATTGACGATAATGTGGAACTTTTCAATTCCCTTCTCACTCAACTATATGACGTACACGCGCCTATGCATCATGTTAAACTCAAAAACTTACCTGCTCTATGGCTCTCTGATGATCTGAAAAGGCTAATTTTGAAGAAGAATGAGGCATTGTCAAAGCTTAAGAGGAGCAAAACGGAGGAAAACCTAAGAAAATACGCCAAAATCCGGAGTCGCTGCGACACATTATGTAGAGATGCACAACGACGCCATATTCATTCATCAGTCGAGAACGGTGACTCATCTAAGGTGTGGAAGTTTTTTAAAACAGTTGAAGTTGGTAGAACCTCTCTTAATGCTTCACCTCCCAGTGTTGATGTTGAACTATTAAATCAACATTTTTCTAATCCTTCTAACTCTAACTTTTGATAGTGAACATAAATTGCAAACACTTCGTTCTCTTTCTGTAAGCCCGACTTCCTATTCTCCGTTAGCTTTTAGTCAATTTACTGTATGTGATGTTAAGAAGATCATATTATCCATCTCCTGAAATGCTGTCGATAGCAACAGCATTAGCCGTAATATGATTGTTCCTTGTTCCTTGATGTTATCATTCCCATTATCACTCATTTGCTTAATGCATGTGTATCTTTCTCTGAATTCCCTCAAGCCTGGAAGAGTGCTTATGTTATACCTCTTCCATAGAAATCTAATTCCGTCAACCTCATTGATTTCCGTCCCATTTCGATTTTAACTTTCCTTTCTAAAGTATTTGAAAAACTTATTTGCCAACAGCTGACCCTTTACATATTAAGGAAAACTTATTAAAGCACAATTTGTTGAATTCTTTACAATACGGCTTCCGTCCTGGTCATAGTATGGCTACTGCCTTAATTAAAATTACTGTTGACGTATGGTGGGGTATGGATAATAAACAACTCACAGTCATGACCTTGCTAGATTTCAGTAATGCGTTCAATACTGTTGACTTCGATATATTGTTGAGTCAGTTGTATTCCCTTAACGTATCTGCATCAGTAATGGACTGGTTTCAAAGTTATCTCTATAGCCGTCGGCAGTGTATTCATGTTGATGAAACTCACTCATCTTGGTTTGATATTATTGCAGGCGTACCGCAGGGTGGCGTGTTGTCACCTTTACTCTTTTTCATTTTCATTAATTCAATTACTCATAAAATTTCTTCTCTCTACCACGTATATGCGGTTTATGTCCTGATTTACACCCAGTCAACTCTTACGAATTTGTCAAATGCAATCGCTACATTAAACAATGACTTAAATATGATTCATGTGTGGAGTCAATCATATGGTCTAAATGTCAATCCTAAAAAGTCACTGGCTATCATTTTTGGTAGTCAGAGCTTTATCTCAAGAATTGACTGGTTCTCCGTACCAACTGTTGTATTCGATGGGGTTGTAATCTCTTACTTTGACAATGTCAAAAATCTTGGTGTTTACCTTGATAGTTCCTTAAATTGGAAATGCCAACTGAATGAAGTAGGTAAGAAAACCTTTGTCGCTCTTAGTTCACTGCGTCACCTTCGATCCTTTCTTCCCATAACTACAAAAATTATGCTCGCACAGTCTCTTCTCCTTCTGATACTCGACTATGCGGATTAATCGTGGAAACGGGTTTCTACAGACCACTGCATCCAATTATTATCAGGTGAACTGTGTAGTCGCATGCAACTATATTACTGGTATATTTGTAGCACAAATGGGTCGGCTCGACGGTGGAAGAACCACGCTCTGATAGAATAACAGAGTAATATAGCAGCTTAACGCTGCTGTGTATCGTAGGGTGAGTGTAGAGAACCGGAGACCCATTTTACTGGAAACGAGATAATCTATCTTAGTCCTCACGGGTGACAACGCACCTGCATTTTGCTTCAAAATAGAGGACACATGTAGATGTCTACGAGCCGCAGTAACCACTTATCATCAGGTGGACAGTGTGCTCGTTTATCACCCTTATCATATAAAAAATGCACTTGTTTAACGAAAGATAACATTTTAAAATGGTTTAAAATCAACATAATAATTGACTTCTTTACAAAGTAAACGAGATGATATATCGCGAAGGCCTGTGTACCCGATCAACATATTAAGTAGTTTGTATACATTATTTTTCCAGAATTATAAGTTAAGCACTGTATCCTTGACTCGCGAGCCCGGAGTCAGATGAAGCTGTAAGAATCGCATAAACTAACAGTGAAATCATTACAGCCCTTCACAAGTCCACTGCTGAACATAGGCCTCCCCCAAGGTACGCCACAAAGCACGGTCCTGAGC
>DWHP01005766.1:0-11744 GCA_018247895.1 Parnassius honrathi | reverse complement strand
CATACGTACTTGTAGGTTGGTTTTAGCTTTTGTTTCGCTTCCCATAGTAATTTCCTGTTATAATAAGATAAAGCTTCGCGTATGTAAATAAGCTGTTTTTCTGTCGCCTCCGTCAAATTATCCACGATATCATGAGCATATGACTTTGAATTTTACGCTGCTGTGATCCATTTTTTTAATGTTGTTTCATTTTTAAATGTAATTTCAATATTTCCAGGCTTTTCTTTTTTTCCCGGTACACGTTTTGTAGTGTCAATATCGTCAACAGAGATTGATAATTTATCTGCAATTTTTTTGACAATGTCGCTAATTATTTCCGTGTTATTATGAGGGATATTTAATATTTCAATTTGTTTGTTTAGCTGCGACTGTTCAATATCCTTTAAACGTTGCTCTAGTGCACCAACGCGCGTTTGTAAATAATTATTTTTATTAGAGAGTTCTATTATTTTTCTTCTGTAGTTCTTTCATTGTTAATTTTAAGGCATCTATAGATACTGTCATCTCGTCTATTTTGTCACTTTAATGTTGTAGAGATTTGACTAGTTCTCTTTGAAGAGCTTTTTCCATCTCTTTTGATATATCTTTCAGTAACCGCTGGATATCAATTTGTACGTTTTTGGAACAGCTTTCTGTATCTTGAGCATTACCTTCCTCTTCCTCTTCCTCTCCGTTACCGGGAACGTAGATAGAGCTACGTCTCGGGGAATGTTCAAGACAATCTTGGCATGTCCATTCTAGATTCTCAGCGGCCTTTAGTGCATTACTTTGCTTGTTAGTAAGATCAGAGCAGTTCCCATTTAAGTGCACTATTTTCTCGCACTGGTTACATTCTAATCCAGGATTACTTTTGGTTATATTTTTTCCACATTTATCACATTTCGTCATGTTGAGGGTAGATTAATACGAAGCTTATGGAACTAACTTAACGTGCTTTTTGGTCAAGCGAACGACGACGAATGACTGAGGTATTTTTTAATATAACACGTTTTAAAAAGGAATTAAGTTTTTTTTGTATATTATTATATTGTCATTCGATTCTGCATATGTTCAAAATATCTAATTCTAGCTTCTTGGAAAGTTAGTTTAAAATCATTTACTAAGTTCAATCTGAACAAACATATACGAAAGCGAGTTAATTTTTTTATTGAAATTTAAAAAAACTCCCGAAACAAAAAAGCTGATCTTCAAAA
Organism: Parnassius honrathi; assembly: GCA_018247895.1. Classification (NCBI taxonomy): domain Eukaryota; kingdom Metazoa; phylum Arthropoda; class Insecta; order Lepidoptera; family Papilionidae; genus Parnassius; species Parnassius honrathi. Next base: position 10,551 of record DWHP01005766.1, on the reverse strand, counting down.
GGCTGAACCGATTTCGATAAAACATGTCTAAGAACCACCGCTAGAAAACCTGTTTCTAAATTTTAAAAAAAACCCCGCACCCAGACAATCACATAGCGGCCGAACTCATAACAATCCCTCTATTTCGTCGAGGGTTAAAAATGTGGTAAAATAGACAAATACCCATACCTCGAACAATTATTCATATTCTATACACATACTTGTTCTATTCGAAATTAGAACTTGTGATCCGTAGCACCGCAGTAAAACGCTTAGCCACTTCGCTACCGAGTCTTTATACGTTTTTATTTTTAGTAGGTATATTTGTGAATGTGTAGATTGTTTTTTATAAAATATGAGTGACAAACGAGCACACAGTCCACCTGATGGTAAGTTGATGCTGAGACTCATCAAACATCATCATTATTACAGCCTTTCACAAGTCTAATGCTGAACATACGCCTCCCCCAAGCCACAAATCACGGTCCTGAGTCATCTGCATCCATCGACTTCCTGCATGCCTTACCAGGTCGTCACTCCATCTAGTGGGGGGTCGCTCTAAACTACGCCTACCGTTACGAGGTTGCCACTCGAGAATCCTTTTTCCCCATCGGTTGTCAGTTCTTCGAGCTATTTTTCAGCTTACTAATCCGTTGGGCTATGTTGATTACTCTGGTTCTACTAAGTTTATCACGTAAGGAAACCCCGAGCATAGCCCTCTCATAGCTAGCTGAGCGACCTTGAGCGTCCTCATACGGCCTGTAGTGAAGCACCACGTCTCAGATCCATAAGTCATCACTGGCAACACGCACTGTTTGCTAAAGACATCCAAAAAGCCCAAAGACATCAATATTTATCCCCGATTAAGACTCAAAATGCAGATGCGTTGTCACCCCTGAAGATTAAGATAGAATGCCTCGTTTCTAGTAAAAAGGGTCTCCGATTTTCTACACTCCACCATACGAAACACAGCAGCATTAAGCTGCTATTTCACACTGGAATAGAATAATACTATGAGAGAGTGGTCCTCCCCAGGTCGAGCGACCCATTCGTGCCACAACTATAATATAGCTGCTGCGGGGCTGTACCAAGTATGTGGTGTAGATACATATAAATTAGTAATAAGGGTATTACTACACACATACAGCCTATAAAAGTCCACTGCTAAATGTAGGTCTCACCCATAGATTGTGTCATATGGTCATCAGGAAGATGCGGCTACCCATTTCCTGTTTTCCTCTGTCGCCTCTCTTACGAGACCCACCGAAAGGTCTGGGGTTGCGAATGTTCTTGCATCGCTACTAAACCGTTTATTGATTTTAACTGTGTGTAATAATTAATACTAACGTAATGTAATCATTTGTACGTATTTTTACCTGCCAATATTTACTAGCAAATAATTGCTACAAAGAATAACATAATATACCAAAGTTAATATACAATTCGGTCACGGCGGCCGGTCTCAAAGGAGACTAGCCATAAGACAGGACTATACGTGCACGAGTGTATGCGCAAGTACAGGTGAAATCTCTATTCACTCATTCTGAGCGATGAAACACCGCCAAGATCGGATGAATCAAGAGCTTCGAGGCACTGGAATGAGGCACCAATAACTTTCTGACCCTGAGAATTTTGACCCCACCTGATATTCAAGACCCGAGACCAGCAATCGCACCTAACACCACTAGATCAACGAGTATTCACGCAAATAGCTTTGAAAGTGGTTTTGTTTCGAACTTATCTCCCAATAGCCATTATCGACGACGCCACCTGAGCAAATGTTCATCCAACTGAGTAAACGTACAAATATGATACTGCATAGTTAAGATATAGAAACCCACACGCTCTGCCAACGTTGCTATTCAACAACATACAGTAATAATTGATAGGTCATAAAATTACCTACTTGCTAGTCTTTACTAACACATCAGTCTCTTGAAATGAATACCTATAACATTAACAAAAAATTACATATATTGTAATATAATTTGGAGAGGTTTATTTAGCAATTAAAAGCCCAAAGAGATTAGTTAACACAAATATATTGAATATATCATGGTCTTATCTTGTAATTTTCATTGTACAAGTTTATTTTCATATTTGATTATTTTGAATTGGTCTATTACTTGTATTTTTATTATACTTTATACGTTGATTATTGCTTGAGTTATTGAAAACAACTTCATATGTACACAGTATATTATGAGAATCTTTTAAGTACAGATAATTACTAACGCAAATGTAGTTTACGCCCGTTATTGTGGTCATTATAATATTTGAGTCTTTAAATGAATATACTGATTCATTTAAAATGTATCGGGAACAACAAAACACAACAGTTATTGTAATTTCCTCTGCTATATGCGCAAAACCAAAAACTGGAAAGACCCTGAACAGAGGCCGAGGACAGCACGAGGGCAGCCGCCTGAGAGTCATCCGACAAAATCAACGCTTTGTTAATAATATTAACATAAAATAAGCCAGATAGACCAGGTGTTGCACATATATGTAATGAATAGATATATTATGATGAATACAAGCTTAATGATGATAATATCTTGAAACAAAGGTCAAAATCGAGTAAATAAAGTCGCCGTTCTAATTGAGTTGCAACATTGAAATAAACCATTTTTTACACAAAAATGATAACATTCTTTGCTCAAAAAAATTTTGGCATTCTATTGTTTCATTTTCAGTTCTTTTTAGATTCTTAATAAGAGTAAATATGAAGACCTCAAAAAATTAAAGAAATCTGAATACTAGTACCGACATAGTTCTAATGCAGCAGATACAGAATGTAATATCCATGCTGCTTTGCGTTTGATGAAGATACGTCTAATAAATACACTGCGTTTTTGGTTTTATTGCTTTCGTAGTGGAAACTTCGACATGAAGAATAGATAAATACAACTAGCGATCTGACCCGTATCCAGATATCACTGGATTCGGAATCTGGATTCTACAACAGCGCCACCAGAGTCCAACTATACCCATAACTCCCGCTAGTGCAAGCAATAATATGACAAAGTTTTACCGCAATCTGATGAACGGTTTGGCAGCGCATAAAATCCGAACTAACAAATATTATTTTTATATATTAGATATAGAACCAGATAAATAACCCGAATTGGAAGTTATGACAGAAGCCTATTCTTACCAAACAACCAAGGTAATAATCGTCATGGTTTATAGATAAACTCGAGAAAAAAATATCTTATGTGCAAACCTGATGTACAAAGAAGAACAAGTGTTGAAGCTTACTTTATTTCTCTACTTAATAAATTGATTTTGGACATGAAAAGTGAATTTTTACAAGTGAAAAACGCCTGGAAGCAAAGTTGACCCGTAGAAAAATAATGTTAAATGTTTTGTATACAAGTAGAAACTCAAACATCATCATCCGTACTCCGTACTCGCCGGACCTATACTCAAGCGATAACCATTTTTTTTCACGATTTGAACTACTTTCTGTAATGAAAAAAAATTGTGTTGAAGGAGCGATACAATATGCTTTCATAGACTGAGTCTAGGGCCCCAAATTTCTATCCCAAACTTCCTTCTAAAAGGCAAAAATGTATAGGTCATATTAATTTTGCGCTCACTACCTGCCTACCTGCCATGATAGTACGGGCAAGCCTTTTACTAGACGTGCGTAACGTAGGTATAGCCAATTTTTTTAAAATTCTAGCAATGGATTTTAAAAAAGCAGTCTATGAGTATAAAGAACAGGAGCATCTAGACTAACATGAATATAAATACTTACCAAGCAAGGGGTAGTCTTTGAATGGTTCATTCTTGACGACTTCAATCCCCTCTCCGCCTCCCGTTTCATTTTTGGACACCTCAGCCACACAATATAACTGAGCCACTTGGTACTAAGGAAAAGGAACCAACCTTAATTACATTAATCATATTAATCATTAATACTTATGCGTATTAGAATTTCCACCATTAACAATCCATAATTTATTAATTAATATTTTTTTATTTCAAACACTGACCAAAAAGAAAGATAAACAAAACACTACGTATACATACGTACATTTAAAGTGACGCCGAAACAAAGCCGAAAACGTGCTCAATTTATTGTAAAAAAAACGAACTAACAACACGGTTTTAGGTGCATATGAGTGCGTCAAGCAGTGGACTCTTACGGGTTGATAAAAAAAGGAGAAAAAACTGTGCAAGAGTGCAAGTCATGAAGATGAGCATGGTTTCAGCACCACTTAATGCAGTACCTACGGCCAGGAAGCCCACAGAACATTCGTTATTCGGCGGGTGGCCGAATATACTATTCGTTGAAAGTCTAATAACAACCAGCACCTTCATCTGGGGGCACGCCATTTTCGACGCCCTATAACTTCGTAATCAATAAAACTAGAAACCTGGATTAAAACACAATATATCTCACAAGTAATACATATTATATTAAATTAGATTGCCGAGTCAATCTATTTATTTAAAACATAAAAGATTTTTAACATTGATATGATCACTATAAAATGTTGTTAGGTTAGCTAATTACGTAATAACTTAAAACGGAAGGACCCTTAAGTAGGAACTGAATAAATTAGCCGACTTGGTATTACATGGATCTCACAACTTTTCACGGTAGAAGAACTGAGTCGCGAGACTTGATTTTTTACAAGTTGTTTTTGATGGCATATGTTTAACACAATTGGATGATACTTTATCATTTAAAAATATAAGTATGCAGACCAGGCGGTTTACAAGATTCAACAATCTTTAAATTTAGTATCCTACGTACTACGAAATTTGTGGTCTTGAACAAATAGCAAGATCAGATAATTTCTAGACATCTGATCCGCAATTCGCCATGCGCAGTGATTATGGCAAAACAAAAGATACAAAAGCAGCATTTGAAAGTGATTGGTTTAATTTTTTTAGTTAGACAACCAAACCAAGATATTAAATAAATATATATATAAATCGTCTGTTGCTATGAGAAACCGTTTACGTCATAACAACTACAAACAGGACAAACAGGTATTACAAGGTCTTTTTAATGAAAAGTACAAAAAAACTTTTACACGTTATTTGTCTTTACTGAACGATTTTTAAGATAAAAACTAAAAACTTGACAAGTTTTATGTTAAAGTGGAAGATATAAATGACAAGCTCGTTGAAACTTTTCATGGGGTCGGGTTAAGTTTTGCAAGGTCTGTTACAGAATAACCCAAAATCTCCAAACATACACTTAATCGTGGATTTTAGGCGGGAAATTAAACTGCATTCAATTGATATAACAGCGTACCGGTAACTGAGCAGCCAAATATCCAAATGCTTCTGGCAAGACTTGCTTAACTTCAATGCACTTTATATTGAAGAAGCGATTGCGCGCAATCAAGGGTCCAAAGTCTTTGCCGGTAATCTGTCTGCCGGAAAGAGCCACCTGCCTAAGTTGTATACCGTCCGCGGTCGGGACACCTGAGAATATTGAGTAAGATATTCTATGGACACTGCACACGTCGTCGTTAGAGTCACACGCTATAGTGAGCAGCAATCCCAAGATTATGTCTTATCAACTCTGACACTACTCTACTCCGATGATATCCCGGACCTCAGTCTGAGTGATATTAGAATGGCTCTCCAACAGCTTGCAAATGGCACGCCCCATGTGAGAATTAAATTACAGAGGAGCTTCTGAACGGGTGCAAAATCTATACTTGAAGGTCTTCAAACTTTGTTTAATTTGTTCCATGGCGGCGTTACTCTGTAGAGGGAGGTGTGTGTAGCACACACGCATACATCTATAAATACATATGTATTCATAGATGTATGATGTAGCATGCATACACATACATATTATATACAATATATATGTGTGTATAAAATATATATATAAAATCCGTTTTTGTCAAAGTGAGTGTTAACATTTTCAGAGAGGAGTTTCAAAGAAGTACAGTATTAACAGTAAAGATGCTGCTGATAAAACTTGTGAGTATAGGGGAACTGTTATCTTTAGATTAAGTAAAGAACAAAGAACTCAGTCATGATTTGAGGATAAGTATTAGAAATTTTTCATGAAAATAGAAAGGTGAAGGGAACTTATTGAAAACCAGCAACACTTCCCGGGTCACCTGGCTGAAAACTTATAAGGTGGCATTATTTAGATTTAAGATAAAACCATTTATTTTATTATTATTTGGTTATTTTAAGATAATTCAGATAAAATATCGTCCCTCCTGGTCCAGCGCATCGTAAACTAAACCAAACCCTCAGAAGCTTTCCAGAAACGCCAGTTATTTCAACATTACAGACAGACAATGCAGTTTTATTTAAATGTATAGATGAAATAGACCATTAACAAAATTTCCAAATTGTGACTTTGATGGATAGTAAGCCATCTAAGGCTAAGATGAAACTGGAAAATATGATCATATTTACAGAAGCCAAATATGTTTCTGATGCAATTATTATAAAAGCGATTAAGTTTATTAAGCAGATTTTGATTCATGTTAGGATAACAAATATTTACTACTTCTCCATCAGAATACTGACCGACAGTATGGCGGTAGTACAAGGTCTGAGTTGTTGGCGAACTTGGGACTAATATATGAATGCCATCAACAATTAAATGAGGTATGTAAGCATGACAATGTGACTCTGCAATGGATTAAGGAACACAGTGGATTTAGAGGCAACGATGCAGCAGATGAACTGGCCGGAAGAGGATCGGCTCTGACCACTATAGGGCCGGAACCAATAATACCAATCCCCTGTGGGTATGTTCATTCCCTGGTACATAGAAACTTCAATAATTTACACACTCAACTTTGGAAAAATTTAGTAGACTCAAGCTGGGGAGGCCCTGCCTGAAATAAACATTTGTCTAACCAAGGATCTAATGAGACTGAATAAGCCACAGATCAGGATAGTAATAAGTGCTATCACAGGACATGGCTCTTTTAACAAATATTTGTTTACCATAGGTGTATTAGATAGCTCCCCGTGCAGGGCATGCATGGGGTAGGAAGAAACGGCGGCTCACGTGTTGCTGACATGTCCGGAGGTCGCTTCATACAAGGCTAAACATCTCAGCACACCGGGATCGCTCCCCAAAATCGCTCGCAACATCAAAGGACTGTTGAACTTCTTCGGGGAGATTTCATGACTTGAATAAGCACATTATTCCTGTCCACACGCAAAACACGCGCTTAGACATGGAGTTGCGGAAAACAGCCCGTTGTAGGCTCACTAAACTAACTAAGCAAATATCTACATAATCAATGATGGGAAAGACACGTTTGACCAAGCTGGAGCTTGCTGTTGTGTGGAAGAAAGTTCTTAAGACTGGGTTCTTTATACTAGAGTGATCTCAAGAAAACTGTGACATTATGGCTGATTTCAATAACTTGTTTCCCCCAACTCAAGATTTTGACTATACAATAAAACCAAGAATTTTTACCCAATCAGAGAAAGGGGCCAAACTCTTGTTGTACTAAATGGTATCCTATTGAAGTCATCTTTGGCATGCAATCTCAAACTTCCAGAGCATTGTTTGACATTTCAATGGATTATCTGAAATACCAAAATGAGAAAATCATTCATAAGCAGCTTTCAAACTATTATTCGATTTAGAAATTGCATTATGTAAACTCCCGATATTGGACCCTAAGAAAATTTGTAGATCATCTATATACAGATGATACAAGTAATTGATATGGGTTAGCTACAGACATCTATCTTTATAGCTTGTCAGGGTTAAGCTTGAACCTTTTACACTATTTTAGGATGACGTAAATATGTTTTGAATGAATTACAATAAAAATAAATTTCACAAAAAATTACATATAATGAAATGGAAATGTGCCAATTTGGTCTAGTATTATGAGGTTAGATGTCAAACCGCGTGTTAAGTGTGAGTTGGAACAGTGTTCACGGACAATTTGTGGGCATCTGTCAAATTGAAATGTCAATTGTCATTATGTTTCATCACAGTCATGTACATGTCAGTACAACAATAAAAAGTTAATCACCTTGAGCCCGATAATCCATTTGTGGAGGTTTTCAGAAAACAAAAGTATAACAATTCATAAAGTTTTGAAGATGTAATAGTAGAGTATTTGTTGAGATGAAATGATGAAAAATATAAAAAGGTTTCCACTGCTGGCTAAAAGTTTACAACCACACTTAAACAACATAATTATGTATAAATTGTAACGAAATCCCATAAGATAAATGAAAGAAATGTACACCTGCATATTCGATTGCTAATATCGAATATCTAAAGAAGTTATTCTTTTATTCACTTTCAACTTATTGGACAATAAACATGTATTGTTTTCAAACACTGACAAATGCTGTTTAAATATTTTTATGATTGGTTAATAACTAAATGCTTTGCTTTTGTTTGCCATTGGTCAATAATTAGGATTATTTAGCTTCTAAAAGCACCTGTTTCCCACTTATTATTACCTGAGTTTATATGGTTTTGTTCACAAACAATCTCAATTAGTCTAAACTTGTGGTTTCTACAGTAACAACATCTTAAAATGGAAAAAGCATGCGAAATTAGCAGTGAAGTGCGTTCCACCATACATTTTTTACATAATGAAGGCGAATTCGAATGTGAGATTGCTTTACAATTGAAGTTATCGAAGACTTGTGTTCATTGCACAATAACTCAATACGAAGAGAGAGGCACTTTTAAAGATTGTTCACACTCGGGAAGGCTGAGAGCTACCTCGTCAAGTGAAGATCATTTCATTGTTGTTACCAACAAGGGAAATAGATGCTTAACAGCACCGGAAATATGCATTAAAGTAAACAAAACCCGAGTTAAACCTTTATCATTGACTACAGTAAAACAGTGACTGAGATGCGAAGTTGTATGGTTGTGTTGCCGTTCGAAAACCTCTGCCAAGGCCACAAAACAAGAAGAAACAGATGCAATGGACCCTTGCCCATCGAGATTGGACTGAAGAAGATATTTAAAAAGTTCTTTGGACCGATGAATCAAGTTTGAGCTATTTGATTCATAACGAAGAATTTACTTTCGACGCAGTGACCAAGAAAAGATGATGCCAGACTGTGTAGTCCCAACAAACAAGTATGGTGGTGGCACAATTATGGTCTGGGGTTGCTTTTCTAGCCAAGGAACTGGTGATTTGATCAAAATTGATGTTATTATGAAAAAGGAAGTGTACAAAAAAATTTATAACAAAATGCCGCTCCTGCAGTGTTGCAATTAATTGGAGATGGACTCATTTTCCAACAGGACAATAATCCTAAGCAAAAGTTCAATCCCATTGAACTATTATGCGAAGAGCTTGATAGGAACATCCATAATTGTTATCCTTCCTGGCGAGAAGAAATATGGAATGCTTTGTGCAAAATTTGGAGTAATACATCACAAGACTCTATCAACAAATTGATTGCCCGTATACCGAGACTTGTGAGAAAGTCATAGAATGCAAAGGAGGATTTTTTGATGAAAAATTAGTTTAGTTAACTATAGCCTTTTTTAGCATGGACTGTTAATATTTCTTTACACTTTTCAGATATATTGATTGTCAAAGTGTTTTATTGGATGATTTAACAGTTGAATTAAACATTTAATATTTTATTGGAGTTTTATTTAATTTTCCTACTTTAATTAAGGTGGTCTTAAACTTATAGACGGCAGTGTAGATACTGAAGAATATCAAAGTAGGCTGTATAGAGAAGTGTTAAATCTTATAACAATTAAAACATGAGGCGCCTTAATTCATTCACAGTATTTAACTATACCGACTCTGGTCATAGAATAAAGGTAAATGCACTGCACTGTTGTAGAGTATTACCTAATATAGTTACACAAATAATACTTTAAATTAGCAAAAATTATCAAACTAAAAAAGACTAAATGACAGCAATAATATCTGTATTACCTGATAAGATATACAGTTTTAACTTTTTGATAGGGAACTAATCATATAGAATAGAATAGAATAGAATAGAATATCGTTTATTTCTTAGTATATGGTAATTACAGATGTTGAAATTATAGAATGATTCACATATACTACCGTATTCGGTGTAGAAATATTACAATTAGAATAATATTTAACACTTTATAGTACTTATTTAGACAAATTTATACATTTATAACATTATATAGGAATTATCAATTGCAGATATATATTATTATTATTATTAATACAATATTAGGAGCATTCATTTATGTATAATTTATAAATTTATAATCTATGAAATCGTTAACAGAATAAAAACACATATCCAAAAGCCAAGAAAATATTGCACTTTTAAATTTATTTATAGGCAACTGTCTGATCTGTGGTGGCAGCTTATTAAAGATTGTTATTGCCATACAGTGGGCATTACGACTATACAAATAAAGTCTTTGGGATGGTGCCACCAATTGGTTTGGGTTTCTGTCTTGAATCCTCTTGGAAACACGTTCATTTATTGGAAATAGATAGGAATATCTCTTAACGAACAAACATATTTCAAAAATATAGAGACAGGACAGTGGAAGTATCTTTAATTTCTGAAATAATGGCTTACAATGATCTAAATAATTAGCGCCACACATGGATCTAATACATT
>DWHP01005765.1:0-11745 GCA_018247895.1 Parnassius honrathi | reverse complement strand
AGACCACAATACAATAAAAATATAATATCAATACCATAAAACAGAATATTATAAAAATACATTATTTAATACAAAATTTTATTTTGTATAGGTGTTGAGTGTGCAATCTTCACAATTCCAAACGCAAAAACAACATGGCGGATGTTATTTATGGACAAAGTTTCGCGCGTAAATTGGACTCTTGACGTTTAAATACGATTATAATGTCTCCCAAATTGCCTGGCGGGCGCGAATTAATTTAAGTCAATTTATTCAATGGAACTGTAAGAGTCGGGTTGACTAATATATTAGAAAATTAAAAGTGACAATTGCTTATTTTATATAAGGGGATTAATTATTTAACAAATTACTTACCTATTTAATTTTAATTTTAATTTTTAATTTGTGACAAGCTGTAACAAGTTTACATAATTACGACAAGAGAATATAATTTTTTAAGTCAAGGAATAATAAAAATTGCAAATTAGCTTCTATATTATATAGGTTGATGGCTTCTCTTAAAGTTAAGTTACAGAGTATTAACTACTTAACCTCAACTGTGATCATCTTAAGTTTTTATATTTTTATAGTTTGGAATTACACCGAAGCTTTTGAAATCGGGTGGAAACCCGATACTTAAAGTCCTTCAGAAGCTCATCAGTTCCATCCTTCATGATTGCACTACTCTGGAGGCGTTGAGCAGAAATGCGGTGGTCTTATTCTTCAAGAAAGGCAACAAAGCTCTCTTTAAGAATTACAAAACGATTTCCCCTTTGAGCCGCGTCTACGTGCTATTTTCGAAAGTCATTACGAATCGTCTCGCACGCAGACTCGACGATTCCAGCCTCCCGAACATCAGTTTCCGAAAAGGCTTTAGCACCATATACCTGATACATACCCTTCGGCAAATTGTACAGAAGTCCGAAGAGTACAATCTGCCACTTTGTCTTGCTTTGTCGTATGTGGATTTGAGAAAGCTTTTGTTTGATTCATTCGAATTTTGGGAGGTGCTGCAGACCCTTCAGCGATGCCAAGTTGACTTGGAACTGTTAGTACATCGAAGTGCTGAAGTTTTTGTAGAGCAGGGCTACGATGACTATCCGAGAACAGAATCAGAGTACGAAACATATCCAACTGCAGAGAGGTGTAAGACTGGGTGATGTAATATCCCCGAAACTCTTTACCACTGCATTGGAAGACGTTACTGGACTGAAAAAAACGTATTAACGTCATTGACGAGTAGTCACTCACCTAAGATTTGCCGACGATATGGTCCTAATGGTAGAATCGCTGGAGGACCTAATCAACGAACAGTCTCTCAACGGATAGTCCTTAAGATGAACATTGAACAAAAACAAAAGTCATGTCTCATATCCATGTCACACCTATACCGGTCGTTGTTGGGAGTACTAAGCGAAGTTTTTGACAAGTATGTTTACCTGAGACAAGTAGTCTGGCTAGGTAAATCCAACTTCGACCGAGAGGTCAATCGATGGATTCAACTCGGCTGGGCAACGTTCAACGACACATTTTCTCGTCAGGCATACCTCCAAACCTCAAAAATAGTGTGTACAACCAGTAAGTGTTGCCAGTGATGAACTATAGATCTGAGATGTGATCCTTCATTGCTGGCCGTACGCGGAAGCTCAAAGTCGCTCAGCGAGCTATGGAGAATGCTGTGCTTAGAGTTTCCCTTCGAGAAAAACTTAGGAATAAAGACATCCACAGTAGAACCAGAGTGACTGACATAACCCAACGGATTACTAAGCTGAAGTGGCAACGGGCCGGCCATATAGCTCGAAGAACTGATAATCGATGGGGAAAAAAGGTTCTCGAGTGGCAGCCTTGTACCGGCGGGCGAAGTGTAGGGCGTCCACCCACTAGATGGAGTGACGGCATGGTAAGACATGCGGGAAGTCGATGGATGTAGATGGCTCAGGACCGCGCTTTGTGAAAAATAGAGTAAGTAATAGATATACTGATATATAATAGAAAAATAGATATATTGATTGACCATGTATGAATAACTAAAAAAATTTATAAAAGTAATAGGTTTTCATACGTGGTAGAGCCATGCTGCAGTTATATTAGTAGTATAGTTGTAGCACGAATGGGTCGGCTCGACCGGGGAACGACTACGCTATCACATAATACCAGTGTGAAATAGTAGCTTAATGCTGCAGTGATTCGTATGGTGAGTGTAGAGAACCGGAGACCCTTTTTACTGGAAACGAGGCATTCCATCTTAGTCCTCTGGGGTGACAACGCATCTGCATTTTGATTTGTAATCAAGGATAGATGTAGATGTCTACGGGCCGCAGCAACAACTTACCATCAGGTGGAAAGTGTGCTCGTTTGTCACCCTATCCTATAAAAAAACCCTTTTTAAATATAATATTTGCTTAATATTTTTTGAACTTGACAGTGGACTACATACATTATAATATACAGCTGTCACACTTGGCAGACGGGTTGTCAAGCGCAGTTTTTTAATTTGTTAATTGTTATTGCGAGGAGACTGCTGCCCTTCTCGAATTGGATATTCACATTGGGATGGACATTCTTTTGCCGTTAAACTAAAAACTTGCACTTTAAATAATGAAAATACTTTCGGCAATAAAATAAATGCTCAATCTCTTTTTCAGAATCAGTATCAGAATTGTTAATTTGTCAAACTTAAGTAGGTTTAAACATTTAAGGTCTTGCGAGGGTTACAATTATTAGTACGCTATGTTTTGTCTTAAAGACATACATGATTATTTTATGGCATGATTTCTATAAGAACACACACCAGATATTTGTGTGTTCTTATAGGAATCATGCCATAAAATAAAATAGAGTAAAAATTAATGACATTGTAAAACCAATTAAGATTCTACATTGATAAAATTAAATATATGACAATAACAAAATAATATCATTAGTCAATATAATTGGTCAAACTTTTCATTCAAGAACTCGTCAATTTTATAATAACATATGTCTATTAATAATTCATTAAGCACTTTTTTAAATTTAAATAAGTTCATATTTTTTATTGTATCAGGTAGTTTGTTATAAATTCGTGGGGCAACATCAAAAAAGCTTTTTTAATTAGTGATGTTTTACATTTTATGTAACATAACTTATTCATGTATTGGGTGTGTACTGGATCGTTTCTAATTATATTTGTGGTGAAATATGCGGAAATGTGATCCATCAATACAACCAATAACACCAGTTATCTTGTATGTTCTAAAAAATCTGTAAAAAGTCACAAAAACATTAGTTTTATTAAAACCGCTACAATAGAATTTTCTCCAGTGTCGTGTAGGCAGTAATTATTTGTAGGCCATACAAATACTTGTTCCGTGCGGGAATAGAAACCGCGGTCCAAAGGTCCGCGGTTGCAAAGTTATTTAAATGCATTTTTACTTAATCTGTATCTTTTTTTAAATTCCAATTCAGAAATATCCATAAGGTAATCGGTTTGCCGAATAAATATTCGTTGAGTTATACCACTGGAACGATTTAGATAGACTTAATTGAAACAGCTATTAAAATCTAATGATTATTAGTCAAACAAATAGTTAAAATATATATGAAATACTTTAAATGGTAAATTTTGCGTACTTTAATTCTCGTCTTTGCTTTCTTGCCTCGACTGCCAAACGCCACACAAAATAATAAAAGTCGTGGATCGTATTCTATTTGTTGTTAATAAAAACATTTTAAGCTTAAATCAACGAAAACCCCAGGAAAACTTAAAACTAATACTTCTCGGTAGCGTTCTCACCATAAAAATGTCGATGAGAAAGATTTAGTAGTTCTCTACAGTATATGGACAATAATGGACGTCAAAAAAAGATTCGTGCTGCCGATTCTACTATAGCTTATACTATACGATAACAATGCATAACGCAGCGTTAGATATTCGTGCTTCTGAATTTTAGTTCCAAATACGCCCACGGAGCGCTGTTCAAATTCCCATACAAAATATTACAGAAACTAAACTGTGGCGTAAACTATACGATAGATCAAAATGTTCGTGCTAGGGGTACGTCAGGCGTTTTTATTTGCGGAAATCTATAAAATAGTACATGTAAAAATTAAGTTTGAAGTTTGAAGACCACAAACCGCTTTACTTCGTTTGAGTATACTATCCCAGTCACCAGTAATAATTTAAGTAATCAGTTTTTACGTGGTAGAGTCACGCTGCAGTTATATTAATAGTAAAGTTGTAGCACGAATGGGTCGGCTCGACCGAGGAAGGACCACGTTCTCACAGAATAATGGCATAAAATAGTAGCTTAATGCTGCTGTGTTTGTATGGTGAGTGCAGAGAGTCGGTGATCCTTTTCACTGAAAGCGAGGCATTCCATCTTAGTCCTCATGGGTGACAACGCATCTGCATTTTGATTCGTAATCGAGGATGGTTGTAGTTGTCTATGGGCCAAAGCAACCACTTACCTTCACGTGGACTGTGTGCACGTTTGTCACCCTATCCTATAAAAATTATCTGTCAACCATTGCAGTCTATTTCAACCTGAGAATGCCTAATTAAGTAGCAAAACACGTGTCAAAAATGATGTGAAGTCCGCCAACATGCCATGAAACATTGTGATGAACAAACTGCCACATGACTCACTCAGGCTTTTATGCAGCTGTGGAACGTATACAGGCTAACGACCTTAACTATATTTTATTTCGTTAAAACTATGCAATAAAACTAATTTTACGAATTAAACCGCGTTTAATTTAACTATTTTAATTTCCGAAATTTCGGGCACTTCACAGGATCTATGTTCCCGTGGGACTGAGGTGTTTAACGTCCTGATGTCATAGTTAACAAGGGCTACCTCTAACATTGAACTTTTTTGGTTCGATCTATACTGTTAGACATCATAAACTTACAATGTAAATTATTAACTAATTTAGCACTTGACAACACTTTGTACGTAAAATTTGAGCCGAGATGAATGCACTCGCAATTTCCGTGCCGCCATATATCAAAACGAAACCTGGTTGAACCAATCCGTATAAATTAGTGCCATCTGAGCGGCACTTCTATCGATATTCGATACTCAGCTACCGTAGCTGCTATTTCAATGATCTCACTTAAATGTTATGTGAATATTACGGTGTGCAGGAACGAGTGGAGTAAGTGCAAAGAATTCGCATGCAGAGAGCAAAATAAGAAATACTTTTAACAATTTTATATCGGAGTACAATATTTTATCATAGTGTACATCATATTGTAAATGAGGATCACATTATAATAATATATTTTAATTGTAGAACAAGGTTAACTTACAAACACTCAGTCCTACTGATGGTATCTGGATGCTGTGGTCTAGTGTCTAGCGTGGCTCTACCACGTACACACCACCAATATACCTCGTATATAGTACGGTATTTGTTTATAATTGATTAAATAATAGAGTAGTCGATTTCGTCGTTTTCTGTATAATGTATTTTGAAGAATTTTGAATTGTTTTCTTAATGCGTACTTCAGAAGTAGAATTGCGATGAAGGATCTTACCACCAGATGGATTTGAAGTCGAGCACTGGATTATAATAAGGTAAAACAATTCTGGGTAGTTTTGAATTGTTTTCTTAATGCGTACTTTAGAAGTAGAATTGCGATGAAGGATCTTACCAACAGATGGAATTGAAGTCGAGCACTGGCTTATAACAAGGTAAAACAATTCAGGGTCAATTTAAATTGTTTTCTTAATGCGTACTTCAGAAGCAGAATTGCGATGAAGCATCTTATCACCAGATAAAATTGAACTCGAGCACTGGCTTATAATAAGGTAAAACAATTCAGGGTCAATTTAAATTGTTTGCTTAATGCGTACTTCAGAAGTATAATTGCTATGAAGCATCGTACCACCAGATGGAATTGAAGTCGAGCACTGGCTTATAATAAGGTAAAACAATTCTAGGTAAATTAAAATTGTTTTCTTAATGCGTACTTCAGAAGTATAATTGCGATGAAGCCTCTTACCACCAGATGAAATTAAAGTCGAGCACTGGCTTATAATAAGGTAAAACAATTCTGGGTAAATTTGAATTGTTTTTTTAATGCGTACTTCAGAAGTATAATTGCGATGAAGGATCTTACCAACAGATGGAATTGAAGTCGAGCACTGGCTTATAATAAGGTAAAACAATTCTGGGTCAATTTAAATTGTTTTCTTAATCTTACTTATGTTTGATCTTGGAGTCAATTAAGATCCCCAATGAAAACCCGTACTTGATACCCGTATTTGATATCCGATAGATTATTTTATTGAAGCGGGATCAATTTTATCACTTTATTTTTTTACAAAATTGTATGTTTATCAAATACATAAATATGCTTCTTTTTTTCTTCGCCTTTTTATTTCGGTATTTCATACTACTATTAAGTTTATTTCAGATTATCTCGTATTTAACATACTAGGTACTTTTCTGCTTAGATAAAAGTATAAGTGTTTCTGGGTTAGTACCCGAACTATTTATGCCGCTAAGAAGCGGCACAAAAACTGCTGTAATCCGCTTTGAGGTGTGAGAATTTCAGGCTGTAAGCTATTTTATCTTAGTAGCCATGAAGCATTGAAAAACCATCTGTAGCCTTATAACTGTAATTAGGACGTGGTCCTTTACAGCTGGTCGTATTACGCCAAAGTCGTTTAGCAAGCTATGGACAGGGCTATGCTAGGGATTTTTCGGCGTGGTAAAGTTCGAAATGGGGATATTCGCAGTAGAACCAGAGTGACTGAGATAGCCCAACGGATTAGTAAGCAGAAGTGGCATTTGGCCGGCCATATAGCTCGAAGAACCGACACCCATTGGGGAAAAAAGGTTCTTGAGTGGCAGCTTCGTACCAGTAGACGGTAAGACATGCAGGAAGTCGATGGGTGCAGGTGGCTCAGGACCGTGCTTTGTGGCATATGTTTAGCAGTGAAGGGCTGTAATGATGATGATGATGATGATTGATGATTGAAACATTTCTTGTGTTTTCTTATCAAAAAATCATATCTAAAGATTTTTTCTGAATAACTTGATCGTTGAGTTGTCGAGGATATATATAGATGTCTATGGCCCTCAACATACACTTACCATTAGGTGGACTGTGTGGTGTGGACTTTATAATCCTTATTTTATAAAAACAAATAAATAATTGCGAACTTTTATATTGGAATTTTCATAAAAATACAAAATCTCTTTAATTAAAAAAAAACTAGTTTTATAAAATTGTAGCTACATTTCTAATTTTATAAATTTTTAACTTTGAAAGTTGTGTCATTTTTTAATATTGAACATGATTTTATAGAAACACGAAATGTAAATCATTATAAAAATTTTATTGAATAGAGCCCAGTGTATACATACTTTTTCGATCCTTCATCTCGGAACTATGTTGCACAGTCGGTTTGAAATTATTCGAAACGCCGGTCATAAAGGCAACGGGTACAAATAATGACGGTATCGAAAATTTGATCCATAAACTTTACGTTAATATTACGGCGGAAATTGGTTTTGGTTTTGCAAAATATAATATCGGAATATTGTTAATATCGTAAATGAAATTGAGAAATTAATTTACTGAAAGTGTATGTAGGAATTTATTTCGTAATGTAAAACACGAAGTTAATTCGTTGAATACCCTCCCGTGTACTACTTACTAGTTATTCTACATCTGAGTACATGCATAAACTCTGACGACTGAATCTGACTCAAAACACAGTCCAAAGACAACTGCAGCTAACTTCACGCAAAGAATGCTACAGATATGTTGTCACCTCTGAAGAATTAGTTGACTTAGAATACTATAGAAAGCGTCCAAAAAAGAACTAAAAGAAAAGAAAGTCTTGTTCGCAGTCTTGTCGGTTATAGTGAGAGACTCGACAAATTTGAAATGACTTCTTTACATTGCCGTAAGGAATATGACTTTATATATTTACACTAAATTCTCCATAGTGATCGATTCCGGTTACCTCTTAAGTAAATTATATTTAATTACAAAGCGTAATTCCCAAATTCCTAGGAAGACATTTTACCTGCAGACTTACAAGAATAATACTTCTTTTTACAACCCGATAATAAGAATGTGTCGACTTTATAATGAGATATCCATGAAAGACTCCGAATTGGATATTTTTGACCCAAGATCAAGGATATTCAAAAGAGCAGTAAATAATCAATTGGTCGATAAGCCTCCGTTCAGGGCGTCCCTTACCGACTCTGTCACTTTTTTCTACTGCATAAATTTGCTGTGTCACTTTCCTCGTACATTATTTATACGCGTCCAAACCTTAACACATCACACAATTTCTCACACTATCATTCAAAGTCAGCCAGTCACGACATCTGAGATGAATATTTTGTATTTAAGCTGGTTATTACATAACTCCACGGAATTGGATGGGATCGGTTTTTGTTAAGAAAATGTAGTGTACTCAGACTCGAATTAAGATATCAGTGTTGCGTTGGCCCTCCGCGATGAGGTCGTGCCTGAATACAGTTTTTCCGTGACGATGTTGAATGAGAGGTACTTACTTCTCAAAGACAAGTGAGGGTTGTCACCACAGGGTCAAACTTATAAAAGAATCAATTCTATAGAAAAGGGTTCCACTTTCACTGCATATCTTTGTGTTCAAATTAGCAAAATTAGGAAGAGTGCCTTCTTAGTCTAGTGGTCATGCGACTGCTGATCATTACTAAATTTGAATGCCGGGTTGGGCCAAAGTTGGTTATTTTGTTTTTCTGTCCAGGAATGATTAGTGGCAGCCCGACAGGGAGATCGCTGTGTTTTCCCCCCGTGCATAGGAAAGCATCAGGATGACATGAGGTAGTGGATAATATTACTCGGCTACACGATCATCTTAATAACTTGAAAAGCAAGACTTGCCTGTACCAACCACGCTGGGCAATCGCGTTATTGAATGTAACAATCATCCCTCGTACTGGTAATGTTATTTTCATCACCAGCATGTAGTCATCTGTAGGTCATTACAGACTCGTCCATAAGCATAGTGCGTTGGGTTCAGGTTAACGCTAAAACCACTGCTGGACGTACTTGCACGGAATAGGTAGATTTTAGCTTAGGGGTTTAGTGGCCTACCCCTGGTAGGCGGATTGAAGAGCACGGACCATGTATTCGCGATTTTCTACCGCAAACCATATTTTTCTGACATATTCCATAGTCACCTGTTATGGCCGTGGAAAATAAGCCTTCCACATAAATTGCCTCTTAGGGTGAGTATATGTGCCTTATTTGCTGCGCTTTGTAGGCGGATTGGCAACCTCAGTTTAGTATTTTAGACGCTATTAGGAAGACGCTACTGACAATTTATTGGTTTGTTTCCCTGTGTCAGCTTTTATAACACCTAAGCGGCGATATTGAGTAGTAGATATTGTTACACCGCCACTACATTTAACCGTGTAGTGTCTCGTACGACAAATGAAATGAAATGGGTGGATGCACTCTTGATTCGATCCACAACCACTATACGGTACTCGGACTACGTTTAGGTGAATAAAGTTAACTCATTTTATCCCTTTGAATAAATATACCACTGTTTTACTTACTTACGGCCCTCCACAAATACCCTGCTAAGCTTAGTCCTACCCCAAGAATTGCTACAAAGTACGGTCTTGAGCCACCCGCATCTACGACTGCCTGCGTGTTTTATCAAGTCATCATTACATCTAGTGGGGAGTCGCCAAACACCTCGCTTGCAGTACGAGATACTACTCAAGAAAATGTTTTGTAACCATAAATTAAACATGGACCAGGAAAACCATAAATCGTACAAATGAGGAACAAACATTTGTAGGACATATAATTTATCTAGGCATCTTCATCCTTGCGGAATTCGACACCGCGACCCCGTAGTGTTGTAAACTGTTAGCCATTGCATTGCCGAGCCATTAAATTATTTGCGAGGTATTCAATTTATTGAACTTGGTAGATGCAAAAATATATAACTCTACAGATATTATTATCAACAAATTTGACACCCATTATTAAAAGCACTTAATACCCAGAGCCAATTTAACCCTTTTCTCACAATTTGACATATCCCTAACTGAATCTTCATGAGTTGCCCTTTTGGGAAATGCTCAATTGAGCACTGACGCGCTCGGTTACTTAAGCAATAGCCGTAGGCAACCGTTATCACAACTACCATGCCTACGAGGAGTTATTAAAATAGTTTCATTTAATCTTTATGTATATAATTATTCTGTACGTGTGTTTGTCACTGAACTCTTCCTAAAAGGCTGGACTGGTTTTGAGAATATTTTTGTATGTATTTAAGTGAGTGGGTCCCGGGATAGATTTCCGGGATAGTATTTGCAATCGAAACTGGTACATGGATAGATCCAGAAATCACCCGTAAAGGTGACAAACCAGCATTTCCCACAAACCACGGTACTGAGCCTCTTGCATCATTCGAATTCCTGCATGTCTTACCAGGTCGTCACTTAATCTAGTGGGAGGTCACCCTACACTTCACCTACCGGTACGAGGCTGTTACTCCAGACCCATTTTCCCCATCGGATGTCGGTTCTTCGAACTATACGGCCGACCCTTTGCCACTTCAGCTTACTAATCCGTTGAGCTATGTCGGTCACTCTGGTTCTACTGAAGATATCTTCATTCCTAAATTTATCACGCGGGAAAACTGTGATATACTTGCTAAATAAAATAAATAATTAAAAAATTAAAAACCCGACTGCAAAAATGACAATTTAAACGAAAAAACTGTGTTACTTATTAAGGCAAAATGTAGATATGATTGATGGCATGTTAAACAAAACAGACAAATGAAAATTACAATGTACGTAAGTGGTTCAATTGTTCAAGAGAATTTTGATCGTGTGGTGTGACCTAAGACCTAAGAGTGATCTCACTCGGCTCAAATCTATATGGGCCTGACCTTTATCGAAAAGATTACTGCTTAAATCAACAACAGCCTGTTCTAAAGTTGTTCGCTGTAATTTAAGTAATGTCACTGCCCAGCTGAAAATTAATGGAAGCATATGTCCACTAACTTTGAGCTGGACCCTTACCATGTAAAGAATCAAATTCAGTAGTATAAAGCTTAATGCGGACACCAATGATGGGTCGGTTGCCAGTTATACTAGATATATCAAACTCAAGAAATATGGCTTGAGCAGTTCTCCCACTTCAAGCTGGTCTCAGCGTAATGCAGGCAATTCTATATTACGGATCACCCCCATAGTACCATTAACAAGTTCATGATTAACATTTATATTGTGCCTTAACATTGCTCGTGACGCAATGCCAAGTTTTATCATGTTTGTTATACCCCCTGTTTTATCGAGATTGGCTGACATATATTCTTTTTTGGAGTTTGGCCGTATCTTTTAGGGTCCAGTGAGATATCTAATGCATTAATCTTCAAAAAAATTAGTACGTTTTTCTAGTCTTCAGTTAGGGTTGAAGTATAATTTTCCACAATGTTAGTTGAGGGAAAAATTCTAACGGCTTCCGTGCCACCGAATGCTCCTATCAATGGTATTGTTCGGCTGTCTATTACGGACAACTACAGCTATTTGTCAATTATCCAACACGAAGTCTACTCAATACATCTACAAAAGTATTATCTCAAGCTTGCCTCATATTTTGACCTAATTCACAGAAACTGAATAAGTGTCACAAATTAATTTTGGAGGACAATATCCGTGGCTGACAAAAGCAATAAGATCCTACAGCAACTTTCGACACCAGGGGTAATTCCGCCAGATCTTCGAAAAGAAGAACATTGACTC
>DWHP01005764.1:0-11745 GCA_018247895.1 Parnassius honrathi | reverse complement strand
AAGGTGCGGGCTACTGTAGACAGCACGGAGCGCTTGGTCCATGATTTAGGAGGGGGATCGAGTTTGACTCGATACGTAAAAGTTCCTGAACATGCTGATATTGAATGCCCAGCACAGTCAACAACTTAAGATTTTCAAGGTGCTCGAATAGATGAGGGTCTTGTTGATCCTCTCCTGAGAGGTCCTTCTAAATATGAGGGGAGTTCGACAATCATTTGCACAACTCATAACCTCCGGACTTCAGGATGGCAATAAATTCGTCGCCTCCTCGATGGTGGAGGCGCCCGTGCAAATTTCGTTCAAAATAGAAGTTCGTCGTCCGTCATTCGTCTCCAAAATAGAAGCCCCTCGAGCGTATTTTAGACGCTCTCTCTCTCTCTCTCTCTCTCTCTCTCTCTCTCTCTCTCTCTCTCGTTTGAGGAGGGTTCACATGGCGATTTACGGGCTGGACTGGAGTCCATAGGTGGTGGTGTTCAGCTCAAACACCTGTATCGGATCGCTGGGAAAATCGCGCCACAATATCAGCTGCTATCGACGGTCATCACGATGGTCCACTGATTGTCGAAACATCAACCGAATGTCGGCTACAAAAACCACTTGGTGCCGACGGAAGTAGGTCAAAATGTCGGATATGTCCCTGATCAAATTAGGACCAGAGTGGAGATACTGGTTCAGAGACACACCATCTGACGAGGGGGCGGAGTCGTCAAAAACTACCCGAATCTTACTCCCAGGGGTCTTTAAGATCTCATAGTGTGGGAGGAAGTAGTGCTCCTGTGACCGCTAGTCGAAGTTGGACGGTGACATGTGACCCAGCTCTTGATACTCGCGCATGAACTCGACATAATTGTCGCGAAAGGTTGGGTCGCGCCGCGTACGACGCTCCATGGAAAGCAACCTCTTTTCGGCCAGGGTACGAAATTGGCCCAAAGGGGGCCGTGAGTCAAGAAAGGGTAAGCAAGTGACAAAACGACCATCGACACGACGGCTGGTATTGTTCTGTTAGAACAACTCGCACTCACGGTCCAGAGGGTTGACTCGAAACGCGTGTGGTGGCTCCTCAATGTCCCAGAACCGCTGGACGACGTCCGAAAAGGACGCGCACACCACAAAGAGCGGGTCGGCCGTCTGAGGAGGTGGAGACCACAGAACCGGTCCGAAGAAACTGTGCCCAAATACAGTGGACATGGCTGACAAGCCATCGTGCTGTAGGGCTCGTATCTCGCCTAACAAGATGAACCCCAGCGCGTCGGCCCCCAGCTACAAATCTATAGGCCCAAGTTGGACCATTGAGGGTCTGCCAGTCTCAAACCCGACACACAACGAACCGCGCTGTCATTTGTACGGACGTCAGGGAAAAAACATAAAATGTCATCGAGGACATTTACTTTAACTAGAATGTGAAGGTGTTGGCTGGCAGGGCCAAAGACCAACTCCGCTTGTCCCCTAGGAGCAGGAGGCTCAGCACCTCCGATACCTACCATTGGACGTGATTCAGAGCTCCTCGGGAGCCCCAGTCTTCCCACCAACCAAGTGGAGGCCACACAGCGTTGCGAATCCGAATCCAATAGAGCGCGAACCGATAAACAGTCGCCACTCGGGTTGTACACCTTCACTAAGGCTGTCGGCAATAGAACAGTTTGACAAGTAGACTGTTGACGGCTCAAAGGATCAGTGGAGGCGGCCATGGTGGGAGCTAGGGCAGCCGCTAGCTAGCTGGTGCTGCCTCCATCGGACCGGCACTCAAACCGGAGGTTCCGAAAGCGGCATTCCGGCGGCATCTCAATGACGCGGGGTTCGAAATCACCGAACGGGCCAAACTGTGGAGCTTCAGGTAACCTCGTCCTTGAGGCCCTGGGCAGATTCGAGGTCGCAGCAACCCCGTAGTACCGGTATCTGCTTGTATATGTATTGTTATGTATGTAGTGTATATTGCTATTATAATATCTGACGCGTAGATACCTAACCCCAAACAACACTCCTGCCTGCACAGCCTTAAGGGCGTGGTCATACGTTCTACCCACTAACAAATCACAAAAAATTATTATTATATTTCGGCCGGGCGCAACCGGGGAACAAGAAACTGCTACCAGAACGGTAGCCTAACGGGCGTGGTTCTAGCCACAGCTCCGTTAACAAAAAAAATCACTATATTACGGCCGGGCGCTACCGGGGAACGATCAACCACGCTCTGCTACCAGTAATCGTAGCCTAACGGGCGTGGTTCTAGCCACCTCTCCGTTAACAAAACAAAAAAATCACTATAATACAGCTGGGCGCTACCGGGGAACAATCAACCACGCTCTGCTACCAGAATGGTGGCGCAACCGGGGAACAAGAAACTTCTACCATAACGGTAGCCTAACGGGCGTGGTTCTAGCCACCGCTCCGTTAACAAACAAAAAATCACTGGAATTACGATCGGTCGCTACCGGGGAACAACCACGCCCGGCTACCAGAATTGTTACAGCCCTGAGTTGCCCAGACGAAGGTCGACTGGATTAGGGCTCATAGTAATCCAACTCGACGAGCAACAGAGGGGAGGAACCGAACGGTCTATGGAGATTTATTATAAATATGGCTATCAAGCCAACAAAACTCACCTAGTTCTGGAGTTGGGTCGACCACAAGGTAGCGTCAGAGTTAAGTGGTGGTAGTGTATGTGTGTATGTGTAAGAAAGTGTATAAAATGATCTGACTTCACCGAAGTAGGCGGCCACACCCGCTATGGTTGCGCTGCTTCAAAGGACGCCCTCACTTCCGGCGCCGAAATCCAGTCTAACGTCACTTAGCACAACACTGTAGTCTAAGAATAACGCGACCTCCTTTAGAATCACAAAGCTTAGCGTTTAATCGAACAAGCAAAATCACTTCGTACTATATTAAAATGTTACACAAGCCACTTATCAATGTCAATAACGGCATAAAAGTTCCTTTAATCACTCCAAATGCAAGAAAGTTTCGTTATCACCGATAGGAACAAACACGATAACGTAACAAGGCAGCCGTAATGCAAAGCAACTATTATATTATTTCTCGCGACCTACAAATAACACGGGAAGCAAACGCACTCGATTCTTCTAGACTATAATTCAACTTATTCAGTGCTATATCAAAATGCCGCATAGGCAACTAGTCGACACAAATTAATAACAAGCGAAGTTAAATTAATCACTCAATCTTAAACAAAGGCCTCGTAGTCACGTATATTAACGACGATAAACTAACACGGTAGCGGCCATCAAGCGCTTAACGAATTTAACTTCTCGACGCGGCGGTCACGGGTGTGGCTTCAAACCGACTACAGACGACACTGATCTAGAATCGCTCGCAGCGAGCCGGCGCGGGCGACCTTCTCCCCGCGCCCCCGCTATCAAACCGGTTCTCCGCCCAAAACGAGCGTAAACACCAACTATTTTAATTTCAACTAGTTTTCCTCGTTTTGGATGTTTATAGACGTTCAAGGAGAAGCAAGTAGAGATTTCAATAAGAATGCAGACCTGTTACAAGCTAGTAAGGGCTACGATTCGAGACTGTAGATGGATACGTGACTGAGGTGATTGTATCACTTTCTCAAATAGAAAAATTTGTTTAGAATTAACCCTCTTCGTTTGCTTTCGCTCCTGGATTAGAATGGAATGAACAATTACAAATTCTTATTGATGCAGGAAATTCGCTGGGAAAATCACATTAACACAAAGACGAAAGTTGCACGCTAATGTCATATTTCATAAAAATGTCACTTATCAGTTTAGTTATAAATGATTTCTTTTTTTTAAGTTAAAATAATATATTCAAAGAACAAAATTGACTTTGTTAGGTTATGGTTACAATTTGAGAGAAACTTAGCATGTAATAGAATCATAATTTGTATTTGTAAAAAAAGTCGGCTTGTGAAAAAATGTCTTTTGTAAATTAATTGTTTGTAGCATTTTTATTTTTTTTTATCGGTTAGATGTTAACAAAGTAATTATTTATTTGAACTTAAAAGTTGTGTCTCATTGTGAATGAATATCTCTGTCTGCGAAATATAGCTAAATCTATATAAATTGTTTACGCTCGATCCACGCTAGTCTCGAGCGGGGAACCGGTTTGATGGCGGGTGGCGCGGGGAGTTTTCGCCCGCGCCGGCGCGCTGCCAGGTAGTCTGGTTCAAGCCGCGTCTAGATCAAGCCGCGCGCGACTGCCGCGTCGATGAGTCAAATCAAAACCGTTATAACGCGCTTGACGTCCTCCGTCGTGTTGTCTTATTTTCGTTAATATACGTGCCAACGAGGCTTTTCGGCAACGAGGGTGTGGCCGCTGTCATCGGTGACGTCAGCTCACATATTAAACACTTTATTACACTACACACACGCTTCCTATATTTAACTCTGACGTCGTCTTATGGTCGACCCTATTCCGGAACTAGGTAAGTTTTTTTTGCTTGCTAGCCATAGGTATAATAATTTTCCATAGGCCATTTGGGCCCTCCCCTCTGTTGCTCGTCGAGCTGGTTACTCATGGGCCCTAACCTAGTCGACCTTGGTCAGGGCAGCTAAGGGCCGTAACATATACAGTTTAATTTATTAATTTAAAACATTTACAAATAGAATGATAATCCTAATTTTAAAGCAAACACACTGAGTCAATATTACTATGGCTCATAGTGGTTTTGGATTACCCGGAAAAAGGATTTCTGTCTCGCTTACACTTCACTCAAGCTTGTTACTTAAGGTTCAAATTCGAGAAAACTAGAATTTAAGTAACATGCTTGAGGAAAGCCTTGGGGTACACAAAAATCATTTCAGACGGAAACGAAAATTAATTTACAACTTTAAAGAAACCCTCTTTAAAAAACTGGGTATTTTTCATAAGATAACATAAGGTAATTAAAGTTACTTGCTCGTGTTTAGTACATTATTTTATTCGGTACAGCCATTTAAAACTGGGCAAAATATTAATTTTGAATACTTGGTTTGGAAAAACATTACATTTCCTTCTGGACTGGAGCAATTGACTATAAATTTTATGAGTTTTCAGAAGCATTAGGATTATATAATATAATGAAAATTAAAAAAAAATTAAAATTTGTATCAACCGGAGATAAAAGAACGTTACATTGCAAAGATTTTTTTCTATTTTTCTGTTAACTATTATAACTTGAACTTCTCACCCAATTCCGGCATGACGTCGACTTCTGGTACAGGCTGTATATTTGCCTACCTCAGATCTTTACTTAACATGAGCGTTACATCGTGTACGAGTAGTTTATGGTAGGCGAATGCCTTTTTTTAGAGTTAACACTTGTAGAGTTATATGTGGAGTGCGGTTGAAAGCTCCTGAAATAGATCGAGTAATCGTAGATTAAAATTGCAAAAATATCCATATCAGTGATTATACAAGCAGTTTTGTGATGCAGCATTTTTTTTCTATAAAATAAGAGTATTTTAATTACTACTAAGCTTGCCAAACGAAGCAATTACCGCACGTTCTGTCGATTTGTCAACTCAATTAAAATACGTAATAAATATATCAATTCTCATGCCTGTCACTCAGAGGAATAAAGCTGGGAATTCACTAGACGGACTTGCCCACGGGCATGTCTGCAGCCACTCCTGCCGGACTTCGCAACTATAGGTCTGTGCATGTCATCTTAATGTGCACGCACAGTTAATCACGTAACCGGTCTAATAGCTCCTCTACACGATGGCGACGTTCAGTTGTGACCGAAACTTTTTTCGAGCTGGACGTGGATGAATTAGCCGCTGCGGCTATATAACTATACAAGACGTACTGTTATTTTCTTAACGTGCACAAGAATAGAATTATCAAAAAGAAATGGCGTAGAAGAAGATGGTGGACGTTATCTATACATCGCAATAGAACTAAATATATCCTAAGTCAATTTA
This sequence comes from Parnassius honrathi, assembly GCA_018247895.1. NCBI lineage: Eukaryota > Metazoa > Arthropoda > Insecta > Lepidoptera > Papilionidae > Parnassius > Parnassius honrathi. The sequence goes on along the minus strand of DWHP01005764.1, from coordinate 5,854 downwards.
GTTTTCTTTAAACACATATAATTAAATAAATAATTATTAATTAATTATTCAAAATAAATAAAGCACAAACTATGTATACGTTCCGATTTTAGTAGCTCTATGATTACATTTTTATAACTTTATTGTGAGGTCATATATTCGACATTTTTAATTCGTTAATTAATAAACAAAACATGAACGTCCACACTCAACCGTCGAGCGCTCAAATCTGTGGAATGGGCCACCGGCGTGCCGCCATCGCTGGCCCACTACCTTTGATGTGCGGCGGAAAAACCGACACCGTCGCCATACCCAAGACCATCGCACGCGCCATAAGCCATCCGACACAACTATGCCCTCCACACGCTGGCCCATCATAGTGGGCCATCGCGATGACTCATCGTGTAGAGGGGCTATAAAACAAACTGATGAGTCTGTGTAGTGTATTGCGGCGACAGACATGCCTGGGCAAACAACCCGTGGGCATGTCCGTCTAGTGAATTCTGTTTAAGTGCCTGCGCTCACAGACGGCACGACATGGCACGGCGTGGGAAGACATACTTCGGCATGCCGAAGAATCCTGTGGCATAACGCGACATCCAATGTCGTGACTTGCCGCGGCATTACTTGGAATGCCGTGACTTGTAGCAGCACGGCGCGGTGTCACGCGAGACGTTTTGGTCTATTATTGTTGAAGTAAACGAATTTTAGTGCTAAGATCATTAAAATAATGTCGAAAATCTTTTTTCCACGAAAAAAAAACTCTGACACCGTGGCCATGCCGTGCCGTCTGTGAGCGCAGGTCATAATAGTGACGCTAGCTTGTGTAACAAAGACAAAGTAAAATTTAGACAAGTATTATTTTAATACAATACGATTAAAACCAAAAGAATTAATAATTGCTTTACTGAAGGTGATATTTAAATAGTTGCATTTTATGTTTTACGAAATCAAGGATAATAACTCACATCCCTCAAATGCGAGCGAAGCCGTTCTACGTGTAAAAATCTGCATCATAATCAAATCGACAGTAGTACCGAAGCAACATAAACCAAAGTAACAGTAAGCTGAATTGGCAATGGGCTCGTAGAACCAACAAATGATAAAGAAGATTTCATCGCATTACTCGGCGATCGTCCTTTAGATGGAGTGGCGGAACGCCATGAAAGTCAACGAATAGAGGTAGCTTAGGACAGGCTTCAGGGATGCCAATGTTCAGCAGTGAACTTTTTTCGCCTCTTATAGTGACGAAACAAGTCTTCTATAAGTCAATGGATCGAGGTAGCTCAGGACAGGCTACAGGGATGCCTATGTTCAGCAGTGAACTTTTTTCGCCTCTTATAGTGGCGAAACAAGTCTTCTTTAAGTCAATGGATCGAGGTAGCTCAGGACAGGCTTCAGGGACGCCTATGTACAGCAGTGAACTTTTTTCGCCTCTTAAAGTGCCTCTTACGATACCTACGGGTCGAAAAGAGGGTGGTGAATTCGCCGTCATCGTACGGCTATTTGTCTCAATAAACTTAAATAACAAATAGTATATTACGAATTAAATAAGTTTATGGACTAAATTGACAAAGTTGAAGATGGGCCAGATTAAGAGTACCCTTTATCAACGAGCATGTATGCGTAGGTATACAGCTGTATAGTAAGCGAGAGAGGTGTGCCTGGATCGTGGCAAATGGTAGTCCGTAGTCTTTGCCTACACTTCTGGGTGACAGACGTGTTTTTTTTTTTGTTAAATTACTGATATTAGAAAACATTGGACACATGATATATTATACGATAGTTATAAGCTTATAAACATTTTTTTATTTATTAAATAGATATTTTTGAAGATATGAAAGATCTTCATTTTACTAAATAAACAAGGTATAAATTAGCTGTCTCTATCTTTTGGATTCAACAAAGTCACTCACTTCTAATCATTCACACTTAGCCATCTACGAATGAAGCCGAGATAAAACGCTGTTAGTATTTAATATAATCGGCTTTATCATTTCCAAAGGCAAACAATAGGCGTGGAAGGGACGCATCGGAGGTACAAATTTCGACCTCTAGACTTCGTCCCGGCGGGACAAGGTCGCAGCGCCCTTGCATCTACCGTCCGCCCTTTGCCTAGGTACTTGGGGCAATAGAAATCGACCGTGCGATTAAATGCGATATTAATACAGCACGAAATGTGCTTGCTTGGAACGTTTTCGTCAGCAATAACACATCATGGGGTTGTAGACCCGGGTCGAAGTCGAAACCTTTTTATAAATGTGGTGCTGATGTCAATCCTAACATTAATTGCTTTGTTTATCGTTGAGATATAATAAAAACGTGCATAAAATGTCAAAAGGCTAACAGTACTAACATCTAAGAAAAAGAATACGATATAGATTACAATTTTAGATACATTTTTGTTGAATAAAAGTAGACGGCAACGCAATTTAAATTAACTACCATAATAGTCAGCACTTAAAATTGCAATAAAAATTTCATTGGTGCCAGCGAGGATGGAAACCCGGTGCTCGCGGACAGTGAAATTTACAGCGAAGGCTAAGCCCCTGAACTCCCACTGCTCTCCTCAGTTATCACGGCTCTGGCGAAGTGCTGATTTAAAAAAAGGAAACCAGCATGTATTAGAAAAAATATATGAATTTCGAAGACATGTGAAGTCCGCCAACACGTATAGCGGCAGCGTAGCGGACCCGTCCGTGCCCTAAATTCCTCACAGAAGTGAGAGGAGGCCTCTGGCCCAGCAGTGGGACGTATAAAGGCCGTACCCTTACTTTTATTTTTACCATAATCGTCCTTTCTTTGTTTATTTACTTCCACGCTTTCTCTGAACGTATATAAAATTTCGTGAATTTTTGCACTATTATTTGAAGTAAGGACCTATTTGAATTTTTAGTAAAATGCAAAATAGTGGTGTTGTAGTGTGTTACAGTAAACTTTCGCAAATTATTACGTTAACGACAGCAAGTAATAAATTAATATTCCCATGTCTTTAGTTTTTCGAAAGCTTTATTCACTATACTTCCCGGAGCCATAATAATTAATTACGCGTCAATATACAGAATTAATTTTTAACTTTCATTAACGCTCGTTTTCCTGTGTATTTTGCAGAATTAGCGATAAGCATCAAAGAGAAGATATTTTTAGCAAGAAATTTGCATTTTAAATACAAACTATGAATTGAAAATATGTTATAATAATTCAACATTTTTATTTATTTGAAAAGAAATAAGATGAAAAACTCTACGGAGTTGTATAATGTGACTGATTACGAAAAAAGGCAATATATTAAATTATTTATTTAAAAGCTTTGTACCCTGGATTCATATTCCACCTACATGTAACATTTGTGGAAGGAACAGAAGTCGTATAGTGTTCGGATCCGGGTGCATTATGTGCAATCCTTGTTTGACGCGCGATTCGAAACTTCCTACCGATTTTAGGTTTTTAGTAGGCAATTAATAGATGAAAATGACATATCATATTTAAAAAAAAGATTTATAAAAGATCCTTTTTATTTTTTTAATAGTTTCAGCGTGACACACGAGCACACAGTCCACCTGATGATAAGTGAATGCTGTGGCACATAAACATCTGCATTTATCCTTGATTAAGAACCAAAATGCAAATGTTTTGCCACCCCCTAGGACTAAGATGGAATGCCTCGTTTTCAGTAAAAAGGGTCTACGGTTCTCCATACTCACCATACGAAACACAACATTAAGTTGCTATTTTACGCTGATATTCTGTGAGAACGCGGTCCCTCCCGGAACCGACCCATTCCTGCTACAACCATAATATAGTTTCGGCTTTGTTCTACCACGTAATAGTAGTAATTAACCACAGATTCGAAAAATAATACTGAACTAAGAAGAACCAGCAGGAAACCCAGCGTAACTATACTTTTTGAATATTATTGTACAAAAACAATACTTACATTAGGTAAGTTTTCAAATGCTGAAAAAAATTATAAATGAGCAAAACTTTAAAACAGAGTGAGAGTGAATAATTAAAACCTAAATGGAGAGGATGTCATACATATATCTCAGTTACCTTCGACACCATAAGTAAGACCAAGGCATTCGAAACGCCGTTGTTGATCTATAAGTTAAATTAAAAGCAAGAAAAAAAACACTGTATTAATAGTTATATTCAAAATCGGTATCGGTTTAATAATGAAAAAGGGTACATTGAAATCAAGGAATCGTAAAAAACTACAATCAACAGTCAGTGTATAAAATATAGATAACTAGGCTTAACTAACTTGGTTGAAAGCAATCAACAACCAAAATTTCATAACAGCGCCAGAACTACCATCATAAACAACATACGATTATGACATATAAGTAGAAAGTATTAAGTTGTCATTCTAAATAAAGATTACAACGAAAAGGCGATAAAAAGTGCGCAGAGTATTACATAAGCCGAATGGCGTATCCTCAGCAACAAAGAGGTAACATTTCGCAATGTCTCCATAGGAGGTGGTGGTTGCGCAAATCGCGCGTGACGTCACCGCGTTCAGTTCCGTTTTCACTTTCGCGAAACACTTTCACATGGCCGAGTGCGACCGCACGGCGACCCGACGTGCGCTAACGCCGCCCATTGTCATTCGATGTAAGTATCGATAAACGGCCAAATCGACTCGATTATTTATTCCAAAGCCGTAGGGTATTATATTACGGTAAACACTGAACTCACAATAACATACCGGATATTGATAGGTCGAGGTGGAACTTAAGATTAATTGGAAAGCTTTCTATAAATTTGCTATCTCTCAAGCATGTAAAACATTTAAAAGCTTTATAAAATTCTAATATGTACCTATACTAGAAAATGAATGAATTTTACAATTATTTTTTCATAACAGTCGATCAAAAACGCACTACACACAATGTAAGCTTCATAATCTATGGGGAAAGATTGCCTTCATAGAGATTATGCCACTACATTATATTGATTTGTTATCCTGGCTTCGGCTCAAAATGCTTTTTTCTTGCAACTCTACGGACTCATTCTAAAGTAGTTGTGCTTACGGGTTGACACGATGTTCCTAAGTTTAATTTTCGGGAAGTTGCCTATGTTTTAAAAATAGCCTTTGAGACTTATATTGCAAAAAGACAAAGTATAATGTTATAAATTATAATACTAACGTAATGAAGATGATTGAAACAGAAGACCACGTCGGTCGAATCTATTTTGCATCAAACTTCTTACTTCTCATCCTATAAAACCGTCAAGTTATTAAGTAAACCGTAAATTCTTGGAAATGTACTAAGTTCTATTCTTACAAATAAACAATCAAACAAATTCAATTTCCAAACCGATTAGATAATACATAACCTTGGGATAGAATTAGATCTCTGACACAATGTTTATTCAAGGATTAAATGAAGAACAAATGATCACGCTATATTGTTACATGAAACTATAATTGACCTTGATAACTAGAACTGTGTTAATTAAGAACACTTAATTAAAACTATAATATAAATGCAATTATAAGGCTTCAAACTTGTTTGGCAAATTAGTAAATAATTCAAAGAGCATGTATTGATTTGTGATTTTTCTATAGGGAACTCATTGAATTTTTGCGTGTTTAATATAATATGTAATATAAAACATAAATAGATTATACATAAGTTAATTTCAGGCAAAACAAATGTATTGATTCACCATTTAACATCGTGTGAAAACGTAGTCACAGTAGAAATTAACCTCGTAACTACAAAAGAAATAATAATCGAAGTCCTGCATTTAAGTTTAAGGAAATTCCCTGGATAAGATCTCATTGCCACCCACCCATCTATTGGATGGTGTGCCGGCCGGGAGATGGGCGCCCTAAATTAGCTTACCGGTACCATACTGCGATTCTGCT
>DWHP01005763.1:0-11745 GCA_018247895.1 Parnassius honrathi | reverse complement strand
TCTTTAATTTGATATATTTAAAATGTAAAATAAAACTATAAAAAAATATTTTATTTTATCGAACACGTTATTATTTCGTCATCATCATTCAAAAAATGTTTTATTTCGTCGAACACGTTATTATTTAACTTTATTGAAAATATGAATACTAAAAAACATAAACATAATGACTTTTTTCGTCTACGGTACCGTCGGCTGTGACGTCGTAACGGTCTTCGACGGCAAACTCGAAATGAACGCGTAGTACAGAGATGTTAGGGGTTCAGCTACAGTGGCCTCTCACAATCAGGTTGACTGGAAACTGTTTTGTGACCAATATGTTATCAAAGTACGATAATATCGTGACAGAATTTATTATTATCTAATGCCTAATATCATTAAAATCGTGAAAACAGTCTATGGCGTTATGGATATAAAATAAAACGTATTTGTAGTAGTGTTGCGTGTCCGACCGCTCTTCATTATACCATTGCGTGAAATTGGTCATTAAAACTGTTCACACGAATTTAATTATTATGTAAAAAAATTTGGAAACAATGAATAATTTGCACATTTCAACGGACATAGAGCTACATACTTGTTAGTAAGATAGTTGCACAACCGTGTATTGTCTAGTGATGGTGAAGAACATCCCTATATCACACCGTGGGGGTGTCGTAAGAGGCAAGGGGAATTCGAAACAGAAGATGGGCAGTAGTATCTTCCTGACGACAGCCTATATACGTCCCACTGCTGGGCACTGGGCAAGTTTCCTCTTATTTCTTAGAGAGTTTTTTTAGGACAAGGAAATATCCGCCACGATGCCCCAATGCGTGCTGGCGACCTTCACATATCTTCGACATATTTTTTCTTATTTTTCAGACATGCAGGATTCGTCACGATGTTTTCCTTCGCCACCGAGCATGTGGTAAATCATCACCTAAAATTGCAATTAACAATTTCATTGCTGCCGGCGGGGATCGAACCAGGGTTGCTCGCGTATTGTGAGATTTACAGCGAGCGCTAACCATATGAGTTACCACGACTCTAACCACAAAAAATATTAAAAATACGGTTGCCAACTCAACGTGCGTGGCAACTGTATAAACTGTTCAACAGTAAATCGGATAGGAAAGTGACGAACGACCTAACAGTAATCCTGTTAGTGACCGCTGCAACTCATAGACCACACGCCGACGTCTTGGAGGCCGTGGATGTGTTGACAGTTGACACTCACGAGGACTTAGACTGCATACGTATGTATGTAATTACTCTAAGACTTACATATTGAATAAGTAGTGTAGTATTTTATTGACATTGTACACCTGCATGTGTTTGTTATGTGTAATTACGCTGTATTTTGTCACATTAATTACATAGTACGTGAGGGTAATAAGGTCATCCGGTTAATATGGTCACTTTCTTATAATTAAAAAGCCTTGTTTGCGTAAATGGGTCTGCAATACGATAAGCTCTTCATCAGTCAATCAAATAGAAAAGTTTAAAAGGGCGCTGCTTTATCGACGTCATTTTGACAGTCGACTTTATAAAAAATATTTTAGTCCATTTCAGAATCGAGCAGAGAAGTTAGTATTTTTAATTTCATTTTTCGAAATGTTCCTAATTATTGCCAAATTTTGTTTGTATTTTTTTTCTTAATATACTGGTTATAGCATACGACTTTATGTTTGCATCTGTCCTCCTAGATTTGGTTTTATAGGTTGGCAAAGTTTTAGGTGACTATATTAACCTCACGTACCCTATTTGTTGTACGTAATGACGCTGAGAACTTAGCGTCACAGCCTATTAAAGTTTACTGCTGAACGTGGGCCTCCCCCATAGATTGCCTCATAGCGGTGATTTTTGGGCATAGTTGTCACGCTTGACAGACGGGTTATCGTCCACATATTTTTAGCTATTATTAGGAAAGCGCCATCTCTTGGTTTGCTCCTCTTGCTTGTCTCCTTCCCTTACGACACTCACAGTAAAAACTAGACTAGTTAGAATATAGCTTCATAGCCTGCCTGTAATTATACTGTCTCTTTTGTTTTGCTCTCAAAACCGGAATAAAGCACTGCGTACACCGTTACTTCTACCAAGGTGGAATACAAAAAGAAAAAAGTGTAACCATACCTAACATTAAGCTGGTCCTAGAAAACAGTCATTGTTTTCATGCAAACGTTATGTCCAAAAGACAAAAGCTTACCTATCAAATATTGAAATCAAATATGTCATACTGAGCAGTAATACTTTAAAAAACGTTGTTTATTTTGCCCTTTCTCTACGAAACCTAGGTATAATAATAGTTAGAACGTTGTAAAGCCACGCTGCAGCAATATTGTAGTTGTAGCACCTGGTCTGCTCGGGGCAGGACCACGCTCTCACAGAATAGCAGCGTAAAATAGCAGCGTAATGCTGCTGTGTTTCGTATTATGAGTGTAGAGAACCGGAGACGCTTTTTACTGGAATCGAGGCATTCCATCTTAGTACTCAGGGGTGACAACACATAATTGCATTTTGATCCTTAATTGAGGATAAATGTAGATGTCTATGGGCCACAGCATCGACTTAGATACTTTCAGGTGGACTGTGTGCTCGTTTGTCACCTAATGCTATAAAAAAATTTAAGGACTACTGAAGCCGAAGTTCTATGATTTAAAAGGTAAATAATGTGAAAATAAATTTAAGAAGGCACTATCTTTAGGCATAGAACTTAATCCATTGTTGCAGCTATTATGCAATAAGGCCGATGAAGCGAGATTAATCAGAAATCGGTGAAACGTAAGAACAGAAATGATGAGATTGGAAAAGAAACTTACGGAGGCGTCGCGCCTAATTACGCTGTGAGTTGTAACAAGTTAAAAAGTAATGCTTTATTTACGTAAACGTTAAACAGGAATTAAATTGAAAATCCAGTTGTAAAAGCGGAAAAGAAAAAGAAAAAGTTACTTTTTAGTTTGAGAACAATTTGTTTCCGTTTGGTTTTCAAAATCTATAGCTTTAAGTTCAAAGTAATGTAACAGACTAAATAATACGTTCTATTGTTGAGTATTTTCTCATATTTCGGTTACGGTGGAGGAAAAGTTCTTTGCAAATTCGCCGATTTCACATCGTTGCCTTGAAATAATTGGCTTGAAAATCCAACAATAACAACGATGAGATTTTTGGTTAAATGAGAACGTATTATTATTTCATTTGTCCTACTAATTGTAATTAACTCTGAAGAAAGGGTTCTTTATTTTTTCGTAAGCATAATTATGATTAAAGTAGCCGTGGTAGTTCAGAGGTTTTGGTGTTAGTCGTAAATATGTCGTCATTGTGCGTGGCAACCGGAGCCAAGTATAGGCCGGCTTGAAACGGGGTGGTACCACGACCTCACAGAATACCGGCCTGAAGTAGAAGCTCTGCTTTATCCTCCCCCCCCTAAAATTTGGTAGCGGAATTAAATGTAAGACTACCCCACGAGGGTACCAGCACCCCTGGAGAATCCCTCGCTGAGCATCCACTACCATGCTTCTCAACCCCTGAGCGTGGGTGCTAAGGCTGTCCCGCGTATTCTGGGGGCGGGGGGCAAAATTCCGCTCAAGACAGTAACTGCTCGGGGCAAGCTGAGCAACAAGACCAAGGCAACCCCTGACCGAGACGCAGGTGTCCTCTCCGGCTGATATTTCGTATCTCTCTTACCCGGGCTACAAATTCGAACACAACAACTTTGTGCCTCGGGCTGTAGTTGGCGTATACGTCAGAGAGGACATATGTTATCGACGCCACGGAAGTCTTGAAGGTTCGGACCTGTTCACCCTTTGGCTACGCGTAGACAGCGACACCTTCCGTGCATCTACGGGTACCCCTATAGGTCCCATAGCGGTAATACCGAAACCGACCGACCCATCGACCACGTCCAAATTGGCTACAGATTCCTTGCTACAGCAGATCCCATCCGCAGAGATCGTGATTCTCGGCGATTTTAACGCCCACCACACCGAATGACGCTTCACTTTTAACCGATTATGCTGTTCATGATTTTGCCTCGACATATGGTCTGACATAACTGATTACTTCGCCTACGCGGATTCCAGACATGCATCTTCGCTGTTGGGTCTTCTGCAAACCTCTCATCTAGACAGATACGTTCCTCGGACCATTGTCTAGTCCGGAGTATGGTGCCACTCACGCTGAAATCGAGGTTGCATTCTGCAGGCTGCCGCCACTTTTGGCACTATAGTTGCCAAACACGGCGGACGACCCCAACGTTGTTGCTTGTTGCTAATTCTGTCGCTGATGTGGTACTTCAGGGTATGAAACTTTTTATTCCATCTTCTGTGGTGCCCCTCGGAGGCAAGCCTTGGTTTAGTTGCTCCTATAAAATAGCATCATGCTATAAGCAGGAGTGCTTTCGGCCCTTTGCTGACGCGATAACGTCCCGGGATGCATGATACCAGCGGCCTTAAAAAGAATAATTCCGCCCCCAGGTCCTTCAAAATAGTCATTACCAAGGCAAAGTCAGAGCACATAGGCAGAATTGGCGAGAAACTAGTTCAACTGCATTCTGGTCCCTCACCAAGGCTGTCCAAGGGAAATTCTGTCAGCCATCTCTTCCATCTTTGCACTTTGGTAGAGCCATGCTGTAGCTATATTATTAGTATAGTGGTCGCACGAATGGGTCAGCTCGACCGGAGTAGGACCACGCTCTCACAGAATACCAGCGTAAAATAGCAGCTTAATGTTACTTGTGTTTCGTATGGTGAGTGTAAAGAACCGGAGACCCTTTTTACTAGAAACGAAGCATTCCATTTCAGTCCTCACGGGTGACAACGCGTCTGCATTTTGATTCGTAACCGAGGAAAGATGTAGATGTTTAAGGGCCACAGCAACTACTTACTATCAGGTGGATTGTATGGTCGTTTGTCACTCTCGTCCTGTAAAAAAAACTCACTGGCCCATGCCGCAAAGGAGAAAGCCGATCTGCTAGGCTCTTTCTTTGCGTCCAACTCGATTCTCGATGACGGGGGGAGTACGCCGTCGACCATCCCGTAGTATGAGTGCTCCATGCCGGATGTGCGTTTCACACAACGCTCGCTTAACAAAGCACTCCTCTCCCTGAACACCCACAAGTCGAGTGGGCTTGACGGAATCCCCCCAATTCTGCTAAATACGTATGCTCCAGAGTTGACACCGGTTCTAACGCGTCTTTTCCAGTACTCCTACTCCCTGGACGTAGTCCCGAAATCATAGTAGATGGCTTTCGTCCATCCGATGCCTATAAAAGGTTACCCCTTTGATCCATCAAACTACAGGTCTATCGCCATCACCTCCTTCTTCCCCAAAATAATGGAGTCAATCATAAACTGCCAGCTCATGCGGATCACCAGCTGATTAGTGACTGCCAATACGGTTTTCGTCGAGTTGAATCAGCTGGTGATCTTCTGGTCTACCTGACTCATAGATGGACGAAGGCTGTAGAGACTAGTAGTTTGAACATTGAGGAGGCCTTTGATTGGGTTCAGCACAAAGTGCTTCTTTCGAAGCTCCCTTCTTTCCCGAGAAATTGTGCTCAGAGCATCAAGTTCGTTGTAGACGGTGCATGCTCCGATAACAAGCCTATTAATGCTGGTGTTCCACAAGGCTGCATGCTATCATCAACGCTGTATCTTCTGCTTATCAATGATATGTTGCAAACTGGTAACATTCGTTGCTTTGCGGATGACAGCACTGGTGATGCTCTATATACCGGCCGTGTCAATATTTCTCGAGAAAACGTCGCCGAGTACCGGAACTAACTTGTGTCTGAAGTCGAATCTCGGAAAGTCTCGGATTGAGGGCAACTAAATCCTAGTCCAGTTTAATCCTCAGAAAACACAATTTTGCACGTTTACCGTTAAAAAGAACCCTTTCGTCGTATCTCCTCAGTTTCAAGGCACTTCCCTTGTTGCCTCAGCCTGTATCGGAACCCTGCAGTTTCGTGGTCACTTGGCCGTGTCAATATTTCTCGGAAAACGTCACCGAATACCGGAACAAACTTGTGTCTGAAGTCGAGTCTTTGCTAAATAAAGTCTCGGATTAAGGGCGACTACATCTAGTCCAGTTTAATCTTCAAAGACACAATTTTGCACGTTTACCGTTAAAAAAATCCTTTGTCGTACCTCCTCAGTTTCAAGGCACTCCCCTTGTTGCCTCAGACAGTATCGGAATTCTCGGCGTCGACATATCGAGTGACGTGCAGTTTCGTGGTCACTTTCGAAGAGAAGGCCAAATTAGCCTCTAAAAAGCTTGGTGTGCTCAGCAGAGCAGGACAGTATTTCATGCCGACACTCAGCCTGCAACTTTACAAGGTGCAGGTTCGGCCCCACATGGAATACTGTTCCCATCACTGGACTGGGGCTCCCCAGTGCCAGCTCCTTCCACTTGAGCGCATCCAGAGCAGAACAACTCGAATCGTCGACGACCGAGTCCTTTCCGCTCGCCTCGATTCACTGGCGCTGTGAAGTAATGTGGCATCCCTTTTCATTTTCTTTCGCATCTACCATGGGGAGTGCTCTGAGGAATTGTCCAGATTAACCCCAGCCGCCAAATTTCATAAACGCACATCGCGGCAAAACTCCCGATACCATCCACACTATCTGCATGCATGGCGGTCCGTTACTGTATGTTTCACTAGGAGTTTTCTTCCGCATACAACCTCTCTGTAGAATAGTGTATTACTAGCGATTTTTCCCGATCGATACGACTTGGGACCTTCAAGAAAAGAGCTTATTCCTTTCTAAAAGGCCGGCAACGCAGCTGCAATTCCGCTGGTATTACAGTTGCTCATGGGTAGCGGTAGTCACTTTACCATCAGGTGAACCGTATGCTAGTTTGCCCCATCTCCTATATAAAAAAAATATATACATATTTTCTCCTCTTGCTCTTCAAACTGGCTCCTCAAAATTATATTCGTTATCCTTAATACTGCTATTTCGCGATATGCCCGGAAAGAGATGAATCTTCCTAATATGTAAAAATCTGCTTCTTACTTCGTCAACAATTTTTCAATTCTGGGCACCCTTACGATCTTAATTTAAATAGGTTATGAAGTATAAATAAGAGATTCGTCCCGTATGCGTTACTACTGAAATTCTTTTGCCTACTATGAAAGTTTAATGAGAGGGTTTTTGACAAAATTTTTACCCTGTAGGCTTGTTATACTGACCATAAAAATATTGTGGCCTCTTTGCTACGTTAAACAAACGAAAACCTTTTTTTTGAAAGTTACAATACAGAAAGTTAAGGTGGTTTTATCTATTGGATTATTCTAGTATCTTCATATGTATAAAGTAAATAATTAACTTACGAGTATTATTAAAAAAAACCTCGACAGCTGTGATACATAAATTCATATGACATGATGAATATGAACATACGAGTACGTTTGCCTGAGTTGTATTGATATATATTTTTATGAGACCTGCAGCCAACTACAATAAAAAAGACTGATCTGTTGTTTTCTTTGCTTTTGCGTTGTCACCTCTTAAGACTAAGACAAATACCTCACAGCCAGAAATTATATTGCCTATTTAGCGGCAGAAATTCCTAGATAAGAGATAGGTAGACGTACACCTAGCCAGAAATAGGAAGGACTTACCTGGTAAATATTTATAATAAAATTTATCATCAAATTTACCCATAACAATCTGGAGTGCTAGTGAAAGAACATTAAATGATAAGCGTATCTTACGACACAAAAGCAAACATTAAATCAGTTACAGAGAAGGTCATAGAGGACAGACAAACACACAAAAGTAAAATCAACAGTCTACAAGCGACATAATCGGTCTTATTACAAAACGTGATTAGGAAATAACCTCGGGTCTGAAAAAAGAGTTTTGACACGAAAGAAGTCCGTTCAGAAGAGCCACAGTCTTCGCGGAAGAGAATGACTTCATTGAATCAGACTCTATTTTAAAACTGAGAATAATTTTAAACTACTTTACTTATAATAAGACGAAATAAACTAACCGACTTCGTAATTCTAATACATATAAATGTTTTATAGAATTTTAATGGCCAACGAGCACACAGTCCATCTGATAGTAAGTGGATAATGCGGGCTTGCGGTTTATAGACATCTATATCTACATCATTCAATTAAGAACGAAAACGCAGATGCATTGTCACTTCCGAGGACTAAGATGGAATGCCTTATTTCCAGTAACAAGGGTCGCCGGTTCTCTAAACTCACCATATTAAACACAGCAGCTTTACTATATGATATATTATTTTATATATAAGCACCTCTACTTTAGTAATATACGTATATTGCAGTAGAGGGCCATAAGAGCAATTTTTAACCTAAGTCTCAGAGAAAAAGTTTAAACAAAAAAATTAAATAGCTTTGGAATCTCGGTATATTTAGGAAAATGTGTATATACACAAAAACAGTTTTATTAAAAACAGTGATATACATTATGTAAGTACTACTATACGTAGAAACAAGCACAAGCTACCAAATTACTCGACTACGAGAGTCAGGTTTTGCTTCACGGGGCAATGTAGGTACGCTTTTTCAAACTAGGTCCCAGAAAATATGCATGACCTATCTATCAAAAAGTGAATATTAAGCAAACATTGTGTACTACTAAAGAGTACCTACATGATTGATAATGACCCTTAAGAATGATGAGGTGATTGCAACCATGCCGTTTCTGAACTTAATTTATAATAAATTAATTTAAAAAAAGTCCCGCTGGGTTTCTTGCAGGACAAATGTTTTCTCCGAACTACAAGTACTTGACAAACCAAATGCAAATTCAAAATTCAAAAAGTCGAATTGCAACTTGCTACCGAATTTCAATGAGTTTTCATGTATGTAATCTAAATATCTAATAATCTTGAATAAAAATTATTCCATTCTATTCTTGCATACACACATAAGTATAAACTGTTTAGCCCATCGCCCAGAGGAGTAGGCAAAGACTACGGACAACAATTTGGCACGATCCTCCTCTCTTGATTCTTTCTCAACCATATATCTATCTACGCATACACACTCGTTGGTTGAGGAAATTCTCAGGATACACTAGTGGCCCACTATTAAAACCATCTGCTGAACAGAAATCCTTTTCAGAGTCAAAATCATGTACACTCTGATATGGTCTAACCATTAAGGGAGTTTAAATCAAAAGCTATTAAATCTCCATGTCATTATTATAATGTATATGTGGCAGCGCAAACACGGGCTATTACCAACTTCACCTTCTCTTAGCCAATGTCACGCCTTGGCGATATTGACTACGCTCATATTGAAGTCTTTATGTAACTTTATGTAACCATCATCATCATTAATTCACAACCCATTTTTATATAATAAGGGTGACAAACGAGCACACAGTCCACCGGTTGGTAAGTGTGGATGTTGTGGCCCATGGTCATCTACATCTATCCTCAATTACGAATTAAAATGCACCCTATACTATAAAAAAAAAGTATTTCAACCACAATTTTATATTTAATTTATTTATAGTAAAAGTTAAGCTGGCAAGGCCTCGTAAGTCGCAAGGAAAAATAATTAAATATTAAGTAAACGATGTATAATTTAAAAATTACGCTAGCACAAATTATTCTTTTACTTCATAGACATAGGTATCAAAATGCTTTTCTTCGTTAGGAACTAGTGGTCTACATGTTTGGAGCTGTTATATGCAATGCATGTAGGTGAACGTTAAGTAGCGGAATTACACAACCTCATTACTGTAACTACGCCTTCTACGATATATTTACGTACAAGGGTAGCATTTAGAGAGACGATTATAACAGTTTATTGACATACTATTCGTGTTTTATCTTATAATTACATAATACAAGTAGTATTTTAGTGAGAGAGAGATTTACGCATGTCGCTGTATAGTGGCGGCGTGTGAGAATCTATTCTACCCCATATCATGCCGTGGTTTGTCGTAAGATGTGACAGAGGGAAACTGGAGCAGGAAATGGGCAGGAGCATCTTCCTGATAACAATTCAATAATAGAACTACAATTGTAAACCCGCATGCCAAGCGTAGCAACCATGGCGAGAGAATATGAGACAATCTGTGAGAGACATAAGTTCAACAGTGGAGTTCCATGGGGCTGTAATGATTACTTTATTCTTTAACTTTGGTAGAACATCATGCCATTAAAACCGGTTTGGGAGGAATTAGCAGTTACCGTTACAAAAAGTAAAAATATGTGCTACATTAATTGTACGTATTTTAAGATTAATATAATTATTTGTTAATAATAACATCATTCTTAAGTGGGGATCTCACATGGACAAGAGCAATGTTGGCCGTCTATGGAGTGACGATCTAAACTGAACCTAATGAAACACGCAGGCAGCCAATGGATCGTAGACAGAGCTGTGTACGCAATGGATATAGTTTCGGAACCGTACTTTGTTACAATATTTTTTGGAGGTGCTTATTCTAAACAATAAACTAGTAATAAACTGAAATGACGATGATGATGATGATTTATAATAGTTAGGTACATTTTTTTAGAGAATAAGGGTGACAAACGAACACACAGACCACCTGATGGTAAGTAGATGTTGTAGCACATAGACATCTATATCCACCCTTAAATTAAGAAAAAGGGTCCCCGGTTCTCTACACTTACCATACGAAACACAGCAGCATTAAGCTGCTATTTTACGCTGGTATTCTGTGAGAGCGTGGTCCTATCCCGGTCGGGCCATCATGTTCGTGCCACAACCGTAACACAGCTGCAGCGTGGCCCTATCACATATATAAATAGTTAAATTACTTTCAAGAAAAGAGCTTTTTTTATTAAGCCTTTATTGCTGATACTAAACAATATTTGAATTATTCAATTTCGTAGCTGATTTTTTAACTTAATAATAATCTAGCATATCGGTATTCCAGGTTAAGTGATCAGCGTGTCCTGTGACATATAAGCTTCTTCCAGCTCTTTCCATTCTTCTCCGTTGTTAGCTTTTTTCGACAAGATTGTTTCTCCAATAATCTTGATATCGTCCGTCCATCTTTTTACTTGTCTGCCTCTTTTACTTTTGCCAACACGTGGTTGCCAGCATCATGATTTGCGTCCATTTTATCTTGCTTTCTCTTTCTATGTGCCCTGTCCATCGCCATTTTAACTGTCTAATTTTCTTAATTATTTCTTCCACCTTTGTTTTAGATCTAATATATTCTGGTCTTTTGCGGTCTTTTAGCGTTACGCCCAACATACTTATTTTAATTCCCCTTTGACATGTTATCAGTTTTAGAAGATGTATCTGATTCAACGTCCAGATTTGGCATCCATACGTAAGACATGGCAACATACACGAGTTAAACACTTTTTTCATGGCTGTCATAGGAAAGTATTTACTTTTGAATATTTTTTTAAGGGACCTGTATCTTTTCCAAGCACAAACCACTCTTCTGTCTATTTATATGTCTGTATGATCTCTAAATGACATTAATTACCCTAAGTATGTATATTTTGTAACACATTCAATATCTTCGTAATCTACTTTTATGTCTATTTCTTCCCTGTTTGTCATTACTTTTGTTTTCGATATATTCATAATAAGATCAACTACTCTGCTTGCATTCGTCAACTGTTGGAATGTATTAGCGTTGTCACTTATGAGGTTAAATGGTTAAGTTGCTTGCCGTTGATATTGATGGCAAAATTGTCCCCCTCGAGATCCCTAAATATGCTTTCCAATATTGCTGTTACGGCCCTCAGCTGCCCCGACAGAAGTCGACTGGGCTAGGGCCCATCAGT
>DWHP01005762.1:0-11745 GCA_018247895.1 Parnassius honrathi | reverse complement strand
ATACGAAACACAGCAGCATTAAGCTACTATTTCACGCTGGTATTCTGTGAGAGCGTGGTCCTTCCCCGGTCGAGCCGGGGACTAACATACTACTAATATAACTGCACGTTATAATAATACGTATAAAATTCTAAGTTTTTATATAGGTACTTCTGTGTAACTACTTGTTCAGATTAAGAAGTTACTTTCAAATGTTATATCGATATCGCCGTGTTGTTACGACATAAATGAATATACCGACCCAATTCATCACATGCATATACTTAGGTCTTCCTATCAGAGATTACCCATACAGTGGCTATTTTATCTCGTAAGGTGGATATTGGAATAGTTGCCACCATTGGCAATCCTAGGGGTGGGCGTTGCGACGACGAACAGTTTAGAAAGACCGTTTTGTGTTCAGCGACGGTGAAACCGTTTTACGTCCTGGGTTCAAACAGTCTTCGTTGCACAAACTAATCTTTTAATTACTTGGTGCGATTTTTTATTTTACGCCTATAAAAATGCAGTCGAGAACGCAATGATTCAACTATTTATCTCGCTCGTTGCGTCCTCGTTCTTAACATTCCACGGTATATTGAAGTCTTTGGTTCCGCGTCCGTTTACAAACGAATTTTTTTCCAATGAAATTCAGTCGCTAATGTTAATGGTAATGCAGATTCTGCCCCAGCCAGTCCTAAGCCTGGAAAAGTATGAAGGGAAGTTCATTTCATCGTTAAGTAAAGTCCATCGATAAAACGACTTATTTAGTAAACCATTTCATACATTTCAAATCGTTGAAAGTTGTAAGAAACTGCAAACATTTCATTCGACGAAAACGTAATTCTTATTCTATGTTGGATAAGTTTGGTCCTAAAGGAAATAGTTAAAAGTCGTCTTCGAACCATTTGCAACGACGATCGTTTTCGGCAACTGTTCGTCGTTGGAAAACGGTTGCGCTTTGTCAAAAATTCGACAACAACCCACCTCTGAGCAATTCAGCAATAACAGCTGATCTATCACTGCTGCTCATATCTTGGTTCTGTTTCCCTCTGCCGCTTCTTACGACACTCACGGGATGATACGAAATAGTGGATACTCTTAAACCGCCACCGCACGGTTGTCTACGTACATACGCCTTTCTGTTATTGAGTGAGTGATGGTGCCCTATAGTAGCTGTTGGCTAACAATATTTAACTTGGCTGCAGAACATACTGCGTCATATTTAGACGATGCGTAGTAAACTATAATACGAGTAGTTCGGGCGTGAAGAAGTGGGGGCTTAAGATAATATTACAATTCGAGGAAGTGTTTATGGTAAAAACAACTTCATCTCTGTGATAATCGTTGTTTATAAGTATCCTTAATTATACTTGGACATAAATATAAACGGTTAAGGTTCCCCCGGACCACTCGCAGCCGGCGATGCGCGCCCAGGCGAGACGGCTTGGCCAAGGACCAACCTAACAACTGAGTTTTTATTTAACTGATACGTAAGTACGGTACACAAAAGAGGAATCGATCAAAACTATGAAAATTAATTAAATCAACAACAAGTAATAAGACTGTTTCGTTTTATTTTAATAGAATAAGGGTGACAAACGACCAGATAGTCCACTCTTAGACCACTCAACCAAAAGTTCACCTGATGGTAAGTGAATACTATGGCCTTAGCCATACTTTTATATTAAACCTCGATCAGGATACGTTATCACCCCTGAGAACTAAGATAGAATACCTCCTTTCTAGTAGGTTCTCCGATCCTCTACACTCACCATACGACACACGGCACTATTAAGCTGCCATTTCACGCTGGTATTCAGTGAGAGCATAGACTTACCCCGGACGAGCCGACTTATTCGTGCTACAACCATAATAGGACTGAGGAGAAATGACTCGTTTCTAGTAAAAGGGGTTTTGATTCTCCCTACTTAACATACAAAACAGCAGTATTATACAGTTACTTCACGTTGGTATTCCATACGAATATAGTCCTACCCCGCTCAAGCTTTCCCATTAGTGAAGTTATAATCCCTACACCTGCATCGTAACCTTACTACAGGTGGTAGAGCCGTGCTGCGGCTATATTATGAGTATAGTTGTAGCACGAGTAGGTCGGTTCGACCGAGGAAGGACCACGCTCTCAAATAATACCAGCGCAAAAATGCAGCTAAACACTGCTGTGTTTCGTACGGTGAGTGTGGAGTAACGGAGACATTTTTTACTTGAAACGAGGCATTCCATCTAAGTCCTCAAGGGCGCAACGTATTTGTATTTTAATTCTTAATCGAGTATAGATGTAGATGTCTATGGTTCACAGTAACCACTTAACATAAGTGAATTGTGTGCCCGTTAGTTACCCCTATCCTGTAAAAAAAATCGTCCAAATAAACCATAAATATTTAATCATTCTTTGACTACAGCGTACAAAATTCTTCTCCATAAATTGCCTCAAAGAGTACCCTCTCTTTAAGGCAATTTATGGAGAAGAATTTGGTATGCTATAGTCAAATAATGATTTAATTTTTACAGTTTTTACAGTTTAAATCGTTGTTTCTAATTGAGGCCCCATTTTTCGTGATACAAGCTACAACGTTATTAACCTAGTCTTTATCTTAAGCATTCATTTATTGATTACATACTATCAAAACTTACCACTGGACTATGGTCTCTCCTATAAATAACTTAAAAATATTTATGTCACGGCAATGTGTCCAAAAGCAACACATAAAATTCTGTACTTGTAGTTTACTTTACCGTGTATATTCGCAATTAATCGACGTAAAGTTTCATGAATTAAAACCCAGTCCACCAATGTTTCTTTTTATCACCATGCCATAAAAATAAAGGTAAAAAATTAATTCCGAAGGCAACGCTGGTAAAATCGCATGTACAGAACTCGATAAAAACCAAACTGCTATGAAATAAACAAGTAACTTAAAAGCAAACAACAACATACCGGTTTATTTCTGGCCAGTAAAGGACATTGGCCTGCATGAAGATACTTAATAAGTTTTAGAAAGAATTGCATTAAAAGTTATTTAAAAAAGAAACTGTACAACTTGAATGGAAAATGTTATTCCAAATGCCTCTGAATAATTTATGAATATTTATTCGCTCATTTATATAAACGATATAATGCATATCGACGATCATAAAAATCAAGTTTAATCAATTTTGTAGACGCTTTGGAATTTATATTATTATCTAAAGAGTGATACGGTCGTTGTCCTGGTACGAATGAATCCGGCCCCAGCGGGTTTTTATAGTCTCGGTAAGTTTGTACGCAAAATAAAATGTTCACCGTAATATTCTTCGTATTATTATTCAAGCACGGGATAACGGGACAACTTCTTGACTGGATTAATATTTAATGAAGATTGTAAGATAGCAGGGCTTAAAATTGAGAAGATATTTCGCTTATAAATTCGCATTATATACATTTCTGGAAAACATTAAAAATGATTGACCTCGAAATAAGTTGTGAGGCAACCCACCTACCTATCCGACCTATCCATACATTTATTGAAGGCTAATTTAGCTAATTTCAAATTAACAACCAAGATTTAATATATCAGGAATAGGAGGAAAATAAAACGTTAACAACCTTAATATAATTATTCAATTATAGTGCACGAGTTTCTAACTCTCTATTACCGCACTCATTGTGGAAATCATTTTGTTATTTTATATTTTCTGAAGTTAGTTTTTATTTTTTAAGTTATTTTTGATTTTATTTTATTTAAGATACTAACATAATTATTCAATTATTATAGTGCACGATTTATGCGCAAATCTATTACCTCACTCATTGTGGAAATCATTTTATTATTTTTAACTCTCTGAAGCTGACTTTTATTTTTTAAGCTATTTTTTATTTTATTTGAAATATTATATGCAAGTGCCGTGAGCTATGGTAGCTCAGTATGTTAATTTAAGTTTTAATTAATGACTTAGCACGTGTACGGCGGTGAAGGAAACATCGTGAGCTTAGAGCGTATGTGAAGTCTGACAGCATTGAAGTAGCATTGGATTTATTTACCCATAACCAACTTAGAAATGAGAGAAGTATGCCCAGTAGCGCAAGGTCTATAGATTATAACAACATATATTTAAGCTTTTATACATATAAACAAAATTGCAGTATCCGTTCGTAATATTGTAAAATAACTTGCTCTTATGAAGTTCAGGGGGTTATTTGCATGCCATTCGGACGTAAATAACTATTTTTAAGATTTCGTCTGTCTGTTTGTCCGCGCTTACCTTTGGAATGACTGAAGCGATTGTTATGAAACTTTAGGAATAGACAGGGATAAAAAATTTAACATTATAAGACCTCATGCAGTCGAAGCCGTGGCGGATTATTAATAAGGTTTGCTAGATGACAGTTGTTAACCTATTACCTTTCTATTAATGAAAGCAATATATAATTATATATTTACACGTTAAAGATATTACCGGCATCGGTCAAATATTTCTGTTTACAACCATGTTAGGCAGTGACGTTTAAATAATAATCAATATATACTAGACAGTACATATAATATGTTATATGATATGTACATATATGATAATTATATGATACAATGTACACTGTACGTGTTTGAGATAAAAATTCTATACCAGATGTGACAGCTACGCACCATTATCTCACATTAGATTTTCCACGTATTGTTTTAAAAAAATATATAAAATTCCTTATGCATTTTTATACCGGTAATGATGACCTCTGCAAAAGGAGGGGCCCATCAGCCGTGAGGATGTTAAAGGATGATGAAAAAGTCTCATTTTTTTTTTTTTTTTGTTACGTTTCCCAGACGAATTTCGATCACGGCGGCCAGTCTGAACGGAAACTGCGCAGGACAGTAATATAGCGCACTCGATCCCCCCATTCTCCTACTCCGATATGGGATTGTAATCCAACATGATCGGAGGGAGTTCAGATGCAGGACCAACGGCTTTACGTGTCTTTCGAAGCGCGAGGTTGAAACTACCTTATTCCGGATTACTACTGAGACTTTCTCGTCAGAAGGAGTAGCCCGATCCGGGATTCGAATCAGGGACAACCCCTAGACCAACGAGGCAGGTGACAAACGAACATGTAGTTCACCTGGTCGTAAGTAGATGCTGTGGATCGTAGATGCGTTGTCACCTGTGAGGACAAAAATGTAATTCCTCTTTT
Organism: Parnassius honrathi; assembly: GCA_018247895.1. Classification (NCBI taxonomy): domain Eukaryota; kingdom Metazoa; phylum Arthropoda; class Insecta; order Lepidoptera; family Papilionidae; genus Parnassius; species Parnassius honrathi. Next base: position 6,584 of record DWHP01005762.1, on the reverse strand, counting down.
TAGCTAAAAGACTCCGGTTCCCTACACTCATCATTAGAAAAACAGCAGCTTTAAGTTGGTATTTCACGCTGGTATGTAGTTTGTGAGAGCGTGACGTTTACCTGGTTAGAGTCGATCGATTCACAATACAACCAATGTACAAAATATCCGGAAGGTCGATGCAAAGCCTTGAGAGAGGTAGGTCAGGCCACCTTGTGGAGCACATTTTTTGAGTAGGTTACCTTAACCTGTCTTAGAATTTCTAGTTGTAGTGAAAACTATTATTTTTGGCAAATATCGGAATTTATTTTTATTTAATCGCTGATAACGATCGAACCGGCTAAAATCAGTACATAAAATCCTGTTATTATCTTAGCTTAGTGTTTGTTCGGTCGGCAAACATCAACTGCAATGTTTTCAACCCTTCCAGTTTCACCAATGCGATGGATACGTATTGTGGAATACTCTGAAGCTCGGCACTCGCCGATCAGGATCACGTTCTTAATACAATCGTTATAGTAACAAAAAAATAGGCACTAAATATAAAAAAACAGTTGTTTTTTTTATATTTAATGACTATTCCTCATTTTCAAATGAAAATAGTGACGAAACATTTAATTAAAATAATTTGTCGTACAATAAATATTTTATACATTTTGTACTTTACTTTTATTAAAATAAGACAAGTTACCGACATTTTAAATTAATCAGCTCCTGTCGTAATTTTTCCTTACGATCTACATAAAATGGTGTTCACTGGCGGACTTCATGCCTGAGATATTCTCTAACAGTCAAGTTATGCGGAGATGCAAAGAAGTAGGTGCAAAGATAATTCAGATGTTTTAAAAATTATAAGAATGCATTAAATAATACGAAATAAAATATAATCGTGAATAAACACCATCAAACATGATAATAATAAATATACAATACAAAAAAAACATGAAATGACGACCTGAGTGATTAAAAGCCGTGCTTTATGCCGTTCCTTGGACTTTGTTCAGCAATGCACCTGTTAAAGGCTGTTATAATAATTTATCATAAAAACTTACAATAAATTAATATAAAAAATATTTTAATAAACGGATATCATTGTGCCATTTAGGACATATAGGCTGTGTTCGAACTATTACCTAGGAAGCGTTACAATTCTTACACTCTCTTGAACTTTCCCAATTTTTAACGAGAAATCGTTTCTTCATTGCATTTCTTTTATAGAATAAGGGTGACAAACGAGCACACAGTCCACATGGCCGAGAGTGGATGCTGCGGCACATAGACATGTGTCCTCGATTAAGAATCAAAATGCGGACGTGTTGTCGACCTTGAGGACTAAGATTTTACGCTGGCATTTTGTGAGATATTATATTCTGTGTGGATAATTTACTTTTATAATTTAAAATTTTTAAAACTTATTTAAAAAACCAACATGACAACCGAGATATTTGATTAACCGCGATCTCCAACAAAATGAACCTAATCTCGGAAAAAAATAACCGAACGAACTTTTAGTTACATATTTGTGCCTACTTCAAAAAACGTACTTAAATTTCTTTCAACATTCATTAACAAAATATCTCCATATATCATTATCGTTAAAATACCTAAAATATATGTAAGAATACCTATATAATTAGTATACGCCGTGTGGTGATGGCGTGAGGGAATTTAACACCCCATTTTGTGTAATTTGCGTACCTAAGTATTAGGTAAGTGGTTGTTAGAAGTCGAAATCCCACCGTAATTTGTTTGTATATTAAGCCGTATGTCAATTCCAACCGCACAATATAAAATAAAGGCTTTTTTGTGTGGACAAACACTCCACACTCTATTGAAGAAGAATTAATCACAAAAAAATTTACAGCGTATATAATAGCTGACAACATTTAAAAATTATTTGAAGATAATCTCTACACTGTGCGACTGTTTGACCACAGACTATAAAGTGTTTGACACCGGCTTTAGTGTAGTAACATAGTAGTATGATGTTTGTACTTAATCTGAGTCCGGCAGTATGAACGCAAGTATAGTAACTTCAACAAGTGCCGGATTAGCCACGTAGCAGAAGTAGCAATTGCTACTGGCCCCGCGCACGAGGGGGCCCTCGTATCCAAGCCCGCTCGTCACCGCCTTAGCGTAATTTCTTGTGTGAAACTTATTAAGCCGTAGTATATTGAATTATTTGATGTCACAAAAACGTGAAACGTTATACTTTTTCCGACTAAAGTAATCCACGTCAGACAATCAATTAGTAACTAGTTATTTCGTTGGCAAAAATAAAACAGAATTTCATACGATAAACGCACAAGTTTCAGCGCCCTCCAAGCCGAATGATTTGGTTCTCATACTCCCAATCACGCGTGAAGATCTGTTTAAGACTTTGCCTTTGCATATAGTCGGACACAACTGGTCACTTCGCCCACGCGGATTCCAAGTGTAGAGGATCTTACACCTTTACTTTTGAATGTTCTGCTGATCTATCACACGGACAGCTATCAGACCCCTGTCGATGCCCCTCTTGGCTCTTCAGATCACTGCCTGATCCAGATTACAGTGCCCATCATTTGCTCTTAGCAAGCACGATCAGAAGGCTGCCGCCATTTGTGGCACTATGGGTCAGAGGATTGGGATTAAATGCGGGATTTATTTGTTTCGTGCTGGATGATCCCAAAACAATCCTTGCTGGGTCTGTCACCATTGTGGTGCTTCAGGAGATGGAAATTTTAATCCCGTCATCTATAAGTGCCTATCGACGGCATATTTCAGGCTTGGTTTGGATGGCGGGAGTGTTACAAGGCCTCAGCTGACGCATCGGTGTCCCGTGATGCAAATCCTACCGCACTCAAAAAAAAGAAAAACTCAGCTTCAAAGTCGTTCAAAAGAGTTATCGCTAGGCAATGTTTTGAATACATTGGGAGAATTGGCGAGGAACTAGTTCGCTTTCCTTCGGCTTTCTTCCTCGTGCTTTCTGATCACTCGCCAAGGTTGCCAAAGAGAATTTTTGTAAACCATCATTACCATCTTTGCGCAGGAAATATGACTCGCTGGCCCACGATATAAAGAATAAAGCCGATCTTTTAAGTTTTCATTTTGTATCCAACTCGACTCTATAAAGGGCGGAAGCGGAACACAAGTTATACTTAAGTTACAAGGGAAGGGGGTCGCATTCCAGCGGAGTCTTAAGTTAATTCGTACGTGTAATAAAAACGCACATCGCAACGTATTTTTTGTAGTCTCAATGTGTGAGTATAGAGAGCAACGGTGTGCGAGCGAGAAGTGAATAGAGGCGACGTCATTTTCAATCACATTCTTTAAACGTACGGGTCAAATTAATAAAATTGACGTGTCTTTTTGTAACGTCAAGTTAACAGCTTTTTATTAAAAGCATATGGAAAAAATACGGTACTTATAACAACAAATAATTAATAAATAATTAAATAAAACTATTATTTACTTATGTTATCGCATTTAATTAACACTTTTACTTATTTTTATTATCCCGACGTCAAACATCTCAGTTCCCCCCGTGACCATGGGTGCTGTAAAGCACCCGAAACGTCGGGATAATAAAAATAAGTAAAAGTGTTAATTAAACGCGATAAAATCCGTAAATAATAGTTTTATTTAATGAAGTGTTGTATTTTCCGCCGGTCACCATAGCCATATTCGTTATTCAACGGGATGCATCGTGTACAGGCGAGGTACACATTTCGATATAAATTGGTTGTCGATATACATTCTTGCAGTCAGTTATCGTAAAGCTGGTATTTTTAAATATTTAAAATTCAACAAATAGTTAAAAATCCTTGTCGTTTCTTCATCATCATCATTACCGTCCTTCACAAGTCCACTGCTGAACATAGGCCCACCCCAAAGCGCGGTCCTGACGCACCTACATCCATCTATTTCTGTTGCTGTTTTATCATTTGTTTGTGTACCATTATGTGTAACAACAGGATTTGTTTTTTTTTTCAGGTATCCTAAAGTTGAAGCTACTTACATATATGTTGTGATGTTATTAGCTTACTTTTGACTTGTAGAATGTATTTAGAAGACGCCAAAAATAAATTATTTAGGTTACTTGTATACAGTTACACTGTTGCTTCGTATAGTTACTATATGTATATGTATTGGGATCCTCTTCCACTATTTAAGATGAATATTTTGTAATGATAACTGTGTGAAATTTAGTTAATATTTATCAATTGGTCAAATACTTGGCTTATCAAGAATGTCATCAGTAGAAAATTTCCCTCTAAACGACATATATATTTATATATATTACAATTGAAAAGTATGTTAAGGATGATGAGGAGAAATAAATAAATATGTATCATTTAGAAAAAAAATCCGGAGATCCCTGATATTATTTTCATAAAATTTTCGTGTTTGCCTTTCATGAGGAATATATAATATCTAAGTGCAATATAATGTCAAAGTTGAAATTTGTATGTTTAATGAAGACTTGACGGCGTTATGGTAACTTCTTAACTACAAATCTGGTCATTCCATTTTATTAATCGCACTTTTAAACGCTGATTTATTACGTGATCAATAATATAAAACGCGAGAAAAACTGCATGTCTAATAAATTTTAAATAATTTAGAAGACATATCGTATGCTGTCTGCAAACACCCTTGAAAACTACTTGGCGGTTCCTACTCTTACACCCTTTCAGATATGAAGGAAAAACTGTACCCATTTGTGAATTTATTAAAGTTGTTTCATTATACTAGTTAATGCTGTTGTGTTTCGTATGGTGTGTATAACTAGAGAACTTTTTTTTACTGAAAACGAGGCATTCCATCTTACGAGTTGCCTCAGTCGGTCGACCTGAGCGCTGTTTGTTTTCAATTGAGATTGCCTTGCTTGATGTGGCTATGCCACTTATAAATCATCTTTTTTATTTCAGGATAAGAGTATCCGTAAACAGATGACATCTCTTCCATAACGTTAAGTGGCATTTTTCTTTGCTTAGTGAGGAACTTAATCACGACACGAAACTAAATTTTCCCCTTAGTTAGTGTTCACTTCCCGGTTGACTTGTTTATTTTGTGATATCTCAAAGGTTAATGAACTGATCTAGCTGAAACTTAGTATTTATAGTTGTATTGAGTCACCAAGTGGTGACAGAAAAAAATTCTTTTCCCCACTAACTCCCCCATTCCGCGAACTTTTTGACCCGTCCTCGTAGTCCTCAAGGAAGACAGCGCATCTGCATTTTAATTCTCATTTGAAGATGTAGATGTCTATGGGCCACAGCATCCATTTACCATCAGGTGAAATGTGTGCTCGCTTTACTCCCTTATTTATAAAAAAAAAACTTTAACCTATATGTATCCTGCTTATGTTAATGACCTCTGAACTATGAGTAGCCGACGTACGCTAAACAGAACCCGTAACAGCATACGATGTATGCTGTTACAGGTTCTTGTCGACTCCGGGAAACCTCACTGATGCGTGCCGGCTGGTAGGTTTACATAATCTTGTCCGCTACGCTTGCTAAACTATCCAGGTCCTGGGATGATGTTACTGTGAGGACAGATCTCACTGAGGATGGTAAGTGGCCTTGCCAAGGTATATTCAAGGTGTCATCCTCTATTTTCCCCCTAGCCAATTCCTTCATTTTTCTTAATAGTTGACTAGGCTTTTGCTCTCCCAAGTCCACTTCTGATATTAATTTCTGAATTTGTCTCGTCTCCGACTCTTCGTATATTTGCAGTAGTCTACTTTTCAAAGTTTCAAATTCATTCATCTTCGGTGGTTTGATAATATATCTGCCACAGATGTCGCTAGTTGGAACTAAGGTGAAAAATGATCACATTGTGTCGTCGTCATTGAAAAATTGCGTTTTGAATAAAAGTTTTTGGTTTGTAGTATATATGTCGCAGCCAATTAGCTTAATTAGCCTTTCAGTTAACAGCCTAGTACTTTTACTAAACGTCGCCGTTCAACTAGCGGCGTTAATGATATTCAGACGATGCGTCTAATACAACATAGCACCTATCATGTTATATCAGCGACAGTAGGTTATTGTGCGGCTGCGGTGGCCCTTGGGCCACCCTAAAGCCGCGTACGTTTATATAAAATAGCACATAGCGCATAGTTAGACACAAATTAGCGACATTACATAGCATGGTTATCCTATTAATTTCATTTAACGAGTTTAGTAAAAAGGCTAGAACTGAAAGGCATATTAAGCTCGTTGGCTGCGACATAGACGTAAAACAATATCTTCTTTAATTTTTTACATATTTTTAATTATTTTTTTAATTTTCATTTTAGTAATATCCGTAGTTTGGTTTATCCCTTTATAACCTAATTAATATGAAATATAACTAATATTTTAGAAAAATACGTTAATCCATCTCTTCTCAATTCTTACAAATTAACTACCTCCGCTATGAATCTTTTAAATATTTCACTTCAATCTTACGTGTCGCCGCCTTGGTGGCTGAAAACGTGGTGGATGCCCTCATTAGTCCGCGCTGCTTCTAAGCATGTCTACGGATATATCCCCATAATATTTTATTATGAGGATATATCTCTATAATAATAATAATATTCCACAACTATCACACAACGCCATCTAGTCCCAAGCTAA
>DWHP01005761.1:0-11745 GCA_018247895.1 Parnassius honrathi | reverse complement strand
GATACATTCCCTTATATTTTAATAAACAAAAAAATAATATGAATTACTTATTGTTTTTGAGTGATAAAATGTCTATATATATTAATGTCCTTAAGTTTAACTTTACGTTACTATAATAAATTTGAAGAATTTATAAACAATTATATAGGTATCATGTTATCTCAAAATATTCTTTTACACTATACAAACATTTATCAATAAGCGATAATTTTAGCACCTTCATAAAGAGAGGAGAAGTTAACTCCCTATTATCAGAGGCAATTTTGTTATAAAATTTAGCCAAAAGGTAGTTAGTGTGTCTTGGGCAAAGCCGTGGATTGACCATTTTAAATTTCTGATACAATTGTGGATGATTTCTAAAAAAAAGTCCTACTTCTATAATAATTTAAATTCTTTAAATAATGGTCGGCAAGTATCACTTTCTCCTGCTCCTGAAATAGCTCTTACATGTTTTTGTTTGTATGATACAATGCTTTACTTATATCTGGAGAATTCCCACATAATATGAGACCATATCTCAGCATTAATACTACATAGCCGGGATATGCGGTTAAAGCCGTTTTTCTCGAGCTGTGCATCTTAAACGTCTAAAGACACATACGAGTCCGCCCAATTTTGTACAAAAGCTATTATATATATGTGCCTTCCAATTTCAATTTTGGTCAAGAATAATACCCAAAAATGTTGTTTCTTCTGTTTCTTGAATTTTTTTACTACGCAAACTATTTTGAGATTCAGTTCATTTTAATTATAATATGAAAACTCTGTGAACTATGATTCAAAAACATTAACACACAGTTTATTTTGAAGTAGCCATTCATTTTATATATTTTAGTGTCATTGATGGTAAGTTTTGTAGGTTACGGCTTTGTCACTGTTTGGAATTATTACTGAGAAATCATCTGCATATATAACTAATGGATAGTATCCTTCTTACACCACATCTTTTACATTTATTCAAGAGTATCTCATGCTTTATAAGATCAAAGGTCTTGCTCATATTGAAAAATATAGACACAAATGGCACCTTCTTGTCTATGTTTTCTGATATTATTTTTACGGTACGGTTTCCGACGTAAAAAGTCTCTTACACTAAATTCAAAATAGAATTGACAATATATTACAAAATGAAAGTGTCCTCGTTCATACGTTATTTATTGTCTTATTTCATAACGATTCCAACGACGTAAATTTTATATATAGCTCTCATACAAAACATTAGAGATATCGTCAATTTAGTCACACGTGCCGCGAACGCGCGAGTTCCCCTAGAATTGACGCGACAGATGCGCTTAGTCGCGTTAAAGTGCCGTGACGAACGAGGGGCTAAAGGGTAAGGTACAAGAGTTGTGGATCTATTATTGCGCCACTTATCGCGATGTGCTGATCATGAGCTTCTGGGTTCAAATTCCGGGTCGGGAAAATCGGTTATTAAGTTTTTCTGTAGCAGAAGAAATTCTCGGTAGCAGCCCGGAGTCAGGAAGTTGGCGTTGTTTCATTCCCGTGCCACAGAAAGCACATAAAGCCGTTTGTCCTGCGCCTGATCTCTTTACGGTCGTGTCGGTTTACCGTCCCATCGCACTATGAGAGTGAGGGAATAGAGAGTGCACTTGTGCTCGCGCATACACTCGGGCACCATGTCACGTCATGCGCAGATGGCTAGTCTTCGTTCAGACTGGCCGCCGTGACCGAAATGCGGTCTGAAGGGCATTATTATTATATTATCTCTTACTATCTCTATACTATCTCTCTCGAGTCTTTTTTGTACATAAATACATAATTTAATTATTAGTTTACAAAAACGCCACCTATTGGACCTTAGCAATACTACGAACTATCGCTTTAATAAAACATAAATATTGTGTAAGTATAACAACTATCGGCATAGGAATTTAGATGTTACACGATCACTAACAGACGAACAACTATTATAATATTTAATATCTCCATAGCAAAGGGAAAATCAGGAATCAGTAGCGTAAAAGTTTCTTGTTAAAGTAAAAATATCGTATCAACTTTGGCTACATTGGCAGCGGAGATGAACTCTGAAATTAAATATCCTATCCATAGACTATATTATACACAGATTTGGCTAACATTTATATTATCACTTCAAACGATGATAAAAACTAAAATGTACTAGATAAATACACCAAAATTGCTGAATATACGTTATTATTATAATGCTTGCTGATAAGTACTTTAAACTATTAACGACAAAAGATAAAAATATTATAATATAAGCGGTGTTAGTTAATGCATTAGTAATATAAGTGAAATTAATGGCAAGATTTATTTTGTATCAATCTTCAACTAAAGAGGCGTTGAAGTCTCTTTATAGGAACTATAGTGCTTACGTTAGGATCAACGGGGTCTACTCGGACTAGTTTGGCATCAAGCATGGCAAGGTGTCAGACAGGGATGTGTGGCTTCCCCGTGGCTGTTCAACCTATTTATGGACAGTAGTTTGGAAAACAGAAAGTTGAAGTATGCGTATTAAGAACAGGGTGGTCCTGTGCCTAGGAAAGCACGTTAAGCCTTTGGTCCAGCGCCTGATCTCTCCCGGTCATGTCGGTTTGCTGTCCCATCGGATTACGAGAGTGAGAGAATAGAAAGTGCACCTGGGCTTGCGCATACACTTGGGCACTATAATTCTGTCCTGCGCCAATGGCTAGCCTCCGTTGAGGCAGGCCGCCTTGGCCAAAATTCGGTCAGGAGGACATTATTATTATAAGAATGGGTGAGTTAACCGTCAAATGCCTTTTGTACGCCGATGATCAAGTTATTCTTGCGTCGTCGGGAGCCGAGTTGCAAATCATGGTTACATTAATGAACAGATCATTAAGAGAAAGAGGTATGAAAGTGAACGCAAGTAAGACGTAAGTTACGATTTTATGATCGGGAACTTTTTGTCAAGCGTGAAAATTTACTTTATTTAGCGGGGAAGCCCTATGTCTTTCAATGGCCTTTTACATGCTGATAAAAAAGGCGCGCATAGATTTTGATATTGTTTATAATTATATGTTTCTGATCATTTCAACAATAATAACATATACCTTTATTATTCTACTCGCATCACAATAAATGTATTAATTTAAAATATATTTTCAAATGTAGACATTTCTATTTATTTTAAGTCTACATTTGTTTCGTGACAGCGTGCACTAAAAGTTTGCTTCACCCTATTGTTCTCGGCTCGTGAGCGACCTAGTCGTTGTTTTATGTAAAATATTTCCTCGGTATTATATTAATACATATACCAAATTCTACTAGCATTTACTTTAAATGAAAGCTTTTGAAAGGCCGCAATATTTGATGTTGTTTTACTTTTTTAGTGCCCGTAACAGTCCACTGCTGGCCACGGCCCTTTCCCATTATAATGGTATTTCACATTAATCACCACAGATGGCATGTGAATTGGCGATAACAGTTTTAAACATTTTCTTTTTTAACTATTGTAATCAGGTGTTTGACTATCATACCATTTGATGATAAGTGTGATGAAACCAAAGTCGGAAAAGTGCACTTACCTGGCTTAACAAAATGCTGGAAAATACTCACACGATAATCGTATGGTAAGATAGGGGCTGGTAAATTATTTGCATAATAAATGGCGAAAATTACTGTTTAGTTTAAATACATGTCATGTCTACAACAAAGGGATGGAGACCAGCCAAGCATCTAGTGGTCCGATGATGGAATGAAGAGGCAGGAATAAAATCATATCTTGCATATTTTAAAGCTACTCTCCTCACCGGTTATATATAAGCGAACCTATTAGCGTAGCTAATATGTTTGCAGAACATTTTAAAATAGAGTCGTTGCTGTGTCCATCGCAGCCGGTGTCCGAGGATTAAAGATATCTTGACAGTCATGACTTCATACGTTTTACTCCTAATCAAGTGACAACTGTCATTAAAAATATGACTTAGGGATAATCTCCCGGCCATGATTCTCTCAACATCGAGCACTTGCAGCATGCTGGACCCCACCTGCCTCAATTACTCACTACGTTCTTCTCTTCATGTTTCTGTCATTTGTATCTGTCTCACGACCTCATGCAGACTATAGTTGTACCTATAGTTAAAAACAAAACGGGTGACGTAGCAGATAAGTGTAATAATCGACCTTCGTCCTTCTATATCTTTGGCAACAATTATGGCTAAAATACTTGACACTTTGATGGATATACAGCTGGAAAGCTATATTGAGTTGCACGATGCACAGTTTGAGTTTCGGTCCGAATTGTCTACTGAGAATGCTATCTTAGCCCTAAAGCACACCGTTGAATATTACACAAAGCGCCGTATACCCGTATATGCAGAGCTCTGCATGCTCATGCTCTCCAGAGCTTTCGATCTCTCGGACTATGATTTATTGTAGGATAAGCTACGCCATAAAAAGGTTCCTGCAAAGCTTTTGAATTTTTTTGGTACTGGTACAACGATCAGTATAATAATGTGAAATGGGCCGATAAGTTTTCTGAAAGGTACATGTTGCAATGTGGGGTCAGACAGGATGGGATTACGTCACCAAAGCTTTTCAACCAGTACGTAAATGATCTAATCGTCGAACTCGGTAGGAAAGGAGTCGGATGTCGTATCGATGACGTAAGTTTTAATAACATTAGTTACGCGGATGATATGGTGCTGATGTGACCAATGGTGAAGGCAACTCGAGAACACCTCAATAAAAGCGAGTTCAAGGTGTTTAGGGCCGTCGGCTGCAGAAGCCTAGAAAAAGTGCCTGCTATTAAATTGAATGGGACAGATTTAAAACGAGTAATTAAATTAAAGTACCGAAGGCATTTTGTTACCGATGACTTAAACGACAATGTGGACATTGAAAAGGAGCGTAGGGCGCTCGCAGTTCGATGTAATATGTTGGCAAGCGGGTTTGCTTGGTGTAGTGATCAAGTAAAGATAACATTATTTAAAGCCAGTAGGCTAAAATTTGACAGCAGTCAAATTTGTTACACGTGCAGTCTGTGGTCGAATTATTCACGGCGGGCTGTCGACGCTTCACGTGTCCAGTACAATAACGGTTTCAGGGTCTTGTTGGATGCGATTAAGTGAAAGGAGCTGGTACTGGGGAGCTCCAGCCCAGAGATGGGAACAGTATTTCACGTGTTGCCTAACCTGCACCGTCCACAACGACCTTGATGCACCGATCTGCAAGAAAGCTGGTGATCCAATTGCACAATTTCTCGGGAAGTCCATAGGTAGGGAGCTTCTAAAGAAGCGCTTTGTGCCAAACCTGATCGAAGGCCTTCGCAATGTCCAAACTAACGGCCAGTGCCTCCCCCTTGGCCTTTACTGAATTCACCCATCAATGAGTCAGGTAGACCAGAAAAACACCAGCTGTTCGAGCACGACGAAAACCGTATTGGCGGTCACTAATCAGCTGATGATCCTCAAGGTACCTCATGAGCTGGCAGTTTACAATCGACTACATCGTTTTGGAAAACAAGTAGGTGATGGCGATAGGCCTGTAGTTGGACGGGTCTGAGCGTTCGGCTTTTTTAGGGGTCGAGTGGACGAAAGCCGTCTTTCATGATTTTAGAACTACGCCTAGAGAGTAGGAGTACCGTAAAAGATGCGTTAAGACCGGTGCCAACTCTGAAGCATACGTCATCAGCACAATTGGGGGGATATCGTCCGGCCTACTCAACTTGTGGATGTTCTGGGAGAGGAGTCATTTGCGAACCGAGCGCTGTGTAAATCGCACCTCCGGCATGGAGCACTCACACCGCGGGATGGTCGGCGGCGTACTCTCCCCGTCATCGAGAGTCCAGTTGAACATAAAGAAAGAACCTGATTTGCTAGGTTCTTTCTTTTGGCTTTCTCCTTTGCGGCATGGGCCAGTGGGTGGTCCTCCCTGTGCAGAGATGGAAGAGGTTGCTGACAGAAATTCCCCAGGACAACCTTGGCGAGAGACCAGAATGCACGTGTTCCAGGAGGAAGGTGAACTAGTTTCTCGCCAATTCTGCCTATGCGCTCTGAGTTTGCCTTGGCAATGACTCATTTGAAGGACCTGGAGGCGGAATTATACATCTGGTGCTTGCATCCCGGGACGTTCATACGTCATCCCCGGCTTGGTAGCACTCCTGCTTATAGCATGACGCTATTTTACAGGAGCAAACAAACCATGGCCGAGATTTGCCTCCGATTTGCACCATAGAGAAAAGAACATAAAGTTCCATACCCTGAAGTCCACATCAGCGACAGAATCAGCAACAACGTTGGGATCGTCCGGCGAGAAGAAAGACCGCATCCTATCCCAATTGTCTGACTTATAGTGCCATACACGGCGGCAGCCTGCAGAATGCAACCGCGATTTCAGCGTGAGTGGCACCACACTCCAGACAAGACGGAGAATGGTCCGTGGAGCCTAAAGAGGCGTCGACGGTAATCTGATATCCGTCCGGATGAGAGGTCAGCAGAAGGTCCGACGGGGAAGACGTATGGTCCTCCACATCTGGAATCCGCGTAGACGAAGTAACCAGTTGTGTCAGACCATATGCCGAGGCAAAATCATGAACAGATCTCCCTGTATGATCGGTTAAACGTGAACGAAGCCACTCGGTGTGATGGACGTTAAAATCTCCAAGGATTACGATCTCTGCGGAGGGGATCTGCTGTAGCAAAGAATCTGTAGCCATTTGGACGAGGTCGAAAAATCAGTCTGTTTCGGCATTTCCGCTATGTGACCTATAGAGGCACCCGTAGACGCGTTGATGGTCGTCGCTATCTACGCGTAGCCAAAGGATGGACAGGTCCGAACCTTCAAGACCGCCGAGGTGTCGAGAACAGATGTCCTCTCTGACGTAAACGCAAACTCCAGCCCGAGGCACAAAGGAGTGTTCCAGTTTGTACCCCGGGTAGAAGAGATACAAAGCATCAGCCGGAGAGGACACCTGCGTCTCGTTTAGAAAGAGCAGAGCCGGCCTCGCCGCCTCGATATGGTAGTGGACGGCGTTTAGGTCAGAATTAAGTCCCCTGATGTTGCAGAAGTTCACGGATAGCGTGTCAGCGGTCGTCTTGGTCGTGTTGCTCAGTTTGCCCCGAGCAGTTGTTGTCTTGAGCGGAATTTTGCCCCTCCCCCCGGAATACGCGGGGCAACCTGAGCACCCACGCTCAGGAGTTGGTAATTTGGTCGTGGATTCTCAGCGAGGGATTCTCCAGGGGTGCTGCTACTCTCCTGGGGTAGATCTTTACTTAATTCCGCTAACATGTTAAGGGTGGGGGTGGGGGAGGAATAGGAATGCGTAAACAGAGCTTTCACTTCACGCGGGCTTCTGTGAGGTCCGGAATAAAATACATACACAAGCAAGTATAGGAAATTATAATTTACAACCCATTAAAATTAATCAAGTAATATTAAATAACGTGCCTAAGCCTTACATTTAAATGAACCACCATGTGCCACTTACCATCGTTTCAACTTATCAGCCGCCTTTAATGCGTATAATGGAATTACATATTTTAGAATTACTCAGTCTAGGCCTTAGTGTCATAATAGCTGGAGAACTCAACCGTAGGCATTCCTCCTGGAACTTACTTACATGCAATGTAAATGGTAATACATTTTTCGAGTTTACGGAAAGACTAAACTTCGATCTCTTCGCGCCTGAGCCTTCAATCCATTACCCATTTACTACCAGGCATCGCCCGAACATCCTTGACGTAGCGATACTCAAGGATATCCGTTTGTCGATAACATCTATCGATACATATAAGAACTCGACTCGGACCACAGACCAGTCCTAATGCAGCTAGGTCAGCCCGCAGGTGAGGTCCATCAGACCAAAACCATCGTAGACTGGCGTAAGCTCGAGGTCAAACTCGAGTATACAACCTCCGAGCAAGTAAACACGATTCTTGACAAAATCGAGTCTCCAGAGGAAGCCAGTAAGGCGATTAGCGCCCTATCGGCCCACTGGTCGATAGGGCGCTAATATCTGCGGTCGAAGAATGTTCCCGCAAAGTTTGTATGTCAAGCTGAAGCTTGTTATCGGAAGCTTCCTGGTGATATTCGACAGGTGATACGAGCGAAGAACGCGGCCCTAAGATGATAGTTATCGTATTGTCTTAGGGGCGCGATCACTATTAGACGTTCAACTTCTGACGATCTCTGAATATTTCAAGGAAATATCTCGACGCTACTTTGAGACGGCCGAGACATATTCTAACCCGCTGGTGGTAAACGTAGCCACCTAAGCCTCGACATCAAACGTTGCGGCAAGCCTCCGGAGGCCCCTAATGGAACCGCCAGTTCCGCTAGATTCCGACTACATAAATGTCACCGCCACTTAATACACAAATACTACACATACACGTATGCTACAAACATTGTTAGGACTACGGACGGGGTGCAGCGAGTCCGCAGACGGGCGCGCCGCACAAACTCTCCACACCGCGTACACACAGTACACCCGCGTCCCTGTGCGGTTCCCTCCGCTCAAAACATCGAACGATGCGAGTTAACTGTCAGAGCGGGACCTGCCACCCCCTGCTCGGTTAGATAACTCAGCCACGTGCACTGTACACTGACATTGGATTCATAGAAGGAGTTACGCAAGTAACGATGCAGACTAAAAAAACTCACCCTTTTACGGTCTTTCAGGTTGCGGGCCCTGAGATCGATAATGCTGTAAAAGCCAAATAGCTAACAGCATTAACATCATCAGAAGCCAGAGAAGAATGTTAGACACATAATAAGTCACTGCTCTCTATATACTTGGTTTCTTTGGGGCTAAGAGCTCGACTTAAATTTCATAGCATTAACACCTACAGTTACTTAAAATTATTACTAGTTGATATGTCACATGCTCGTCTGAGAAAAAAATCTGGGTCATGTAAAGTTTCTCAATACAAATTTAAGCAGTTAAGCGAATTTACTGCTCCATAATCTTTTCGAAGAATGAAAAAAGGCATGTGCCCTGCTGGACATTTAAAAAAGTTATTATTATAGTTTTTAAAACTGCAGATCGTTCGTGTATATGCGTCTATAAACTACAACCTCATGACGTGTGATAGATTACATCTAACTATTTTGTATATAATAATAAATAGTGGTTGGTGGCTAGAATCAACGGAGACTGGCCATGTGCATAGGACGGTATTACACAGCATAAATGTGTGCTCAAGCAAAAGTACACTCTCTATTTCCCGACTTTCTCAATCCGATGCAGTGGCAATCCTACACAGCTGTAGACTTAACAGGTGCAGGACCAAGGAGTTGGACCAAAGAGTACAGGACGTGCTTTTCGAGGCAGGGGAGTGAAACAACGCCAACTTTCTGAATCCGGGCTGATATTGGGATTATTTTGACACAAAAAAAAATACTTTAAAATGAACTTGGCTCGACCCGGTTTCCAAGACCCAACATCGTGATCAACAGATCGCTCACAATTACTGGACCATAGAAGCAGTCTCTGACGTACACTAGTGTATATAAAATTATAATGTCTAATACCGGTGACGACACGCATCAAAATACGTAACATTTTGTAACGTCTGATACTGCGATCACTATCCGCTTGCCAAACGTCCCAATTATAGTAAACAAACGACAGAAATTATATCATAGTTTTGTGTATAATTAATAGCCGTGTAATGTCAGTTAGAAAAAATTCACTAACCTATATCGTCCTGTGGGTATCGTAAGATGTGACATGGGGAAACCGACACAGGAAATGGGGAAGAACATATGATAACAACTATAAATATTATAACAAACCGCAGTTGCTAACGCACTTGCCAAGCGTCGGTACTATAGCAAAATCTCCCCTATGGGAAAATATTTGGGGGAGGTTGGATATTATTAAATTTTCATATAACTTTAAAAAAGGTTGTTTTGAAATTCCAATAAAGTATAAATCACATTGGCAAAAAAAAATTTGGTTGCGATTGCCATATCTAGATAACTCACATCTTTGACGCTGCAATCTGTCACCAGTAATGGTATACCAACTGTGGCAAATACTAGTATTCTATGGTAAATACCCTTCCTATGAGTTCTATGTTCTTTTTAAAGAGTAATTTTTATCAAAAGTTGTAATAATAATGAAATGAAGAATAGAAACTCGTACAAACAAAAAATTATTAAACTGTGTTTGAATCCTTTTATTCAAACATCATTTAATAAAAGTTTTACCCAATCCGTCGATAAAATGGAGTGACTGCTTGATATGCAAAGTACGTCTGTTCCTCAAGAGTAGTCGAAACTTTGCTGTAAAGATATCTTAGCAAAGACTTACGTTTAGATCGAAGAGGACTAAAATTTGCTTAATAATTAAAGCAGACGGTCGATATCAATTGCACTAAGGGTTCTGGTCTCTTTCGGATGGTATTTTCTTTGACAGTCTTTTGTCAGACCATAGTCCGTTTGTTAAGGACAAAATGTTATTTACATTACATAAAACTATTTTATGGACTTTATCGCGTTTAATTTAACTTGTTTCTTTACTTTCATTTGTATAGGACTTGCTGCAAAGCTAAAAGTTAAAGCGGGTTAAACTAAACACAACAAACTCCGTAGAAGTAATTTTATTCAATGTGTAGTGTTCGCATATAAACGAGTGTATAATATATTAATACGTAAACTTTGTACCCCTTTTTAAGCATATTGCGCGCACGGGGACGTATGACATTTATCATAGTTAATGTTTATATAAAAAAGTAGTGCAGGGAGCTAAAATAATATATAATATGTGTTACAAATACATTAAATTAAAATAAATAAGATAAATAAATAATTCGTTGTTTACGTCCATACTAACAATATCAAATAGCACAGAACACATTTAAAAGTAATATGACTCCTGGTGGAGTCATATTACTTTTAAATTTGTGATGATACTCTGTGGTCAAACAGCCACAAAGAGATTTACAAAAATTACTACCGACCTGACCAAATGAACAATGAATCTTGTTTGGTTTCAAATGAACCTTTTTAAATAGTCTGCGGAGTATTCGTAATAGCGTTTATTTTATAATTTGTATGTTAGAAAGATCGATGTAGTGCATTATTTAGCTATTGGAAGTGAAACACAGCTTGCTTATATATAAACTTGAAATTTAATGAATTACGTAATGTACGTTGAATTTCGACAACTAGGTGTCCACTAAAACATAAATATAGTTTCGTCAAAGTAGGGCATAATTCGAATAACGTTTAAAATAATGGCTGATGGATGCAATATATAGCTGCAATAGGAACGAGTCGGCTTGTCTGCAAAAGAACAATTTTCTTACAGAATACCGGCGTAATAAACTAACATCATGATTCTGTGCTGCGAGGAAAACATGAGGCCGTTTCATTTATAACGAGGCATTCTATATTAAACGGTGGTGGTGGCATCGTATTTAAATTCCTCATCCATGTTACACTTAAGTGTCTGCTCGTATGTACACTTACTTGTACTATCTGTTATTATTTTCCTTCTCTCACTTCTTAAATAAAAATATTGACTCATACAACATTATAGATAAGATTTTAATCCTGTCTGCCTTTACAACACAGAACAATTTTTAAAAAAATCGTTTGCATTACAAAACGTGAAGTTTTGTTGAGATTCATGATTTTAAAACGGTAAATAAGAGGTTTATTGAACAAGCCCGACATTGGAAGAAATTATTTAATTAAAATTAAAATAATATTAATTCGAAATAATTAAAAAGTATTTCGAATGCATGTGAAGTTCGCCAACACATATTGGGGGACGTTGCCTTACCCTAAAAC
>DWHP01005760.1:0-11746 GCA_018247895.1 Parnassius honrathi | reverse complement strand
TATGAAGAAGATAATGAATCTGAAAGAAGCGAAAGAGGTATGTAAGGATCGTGACACTTGGCGATCTGTTCTCTCTGACTACCCCGTTAGGGATTGTGCGTGAAGATAAGTAAATAAAGTTTAAAAATTAACTGATGATATCCATAAATTTTTTTTAATTTCTAAAGAGTTCTATAAGTGAAACCAAACCACTGTTTTCAAGGATAACAGTGTTTACACTAACACACTGAATGATACAATATATTTATTAGATAGATTGACTAGGTTCTACATTTTGATGATAGTATCATGTCGGTAATTATTAATGTTCTTTCCGAATCCAAAATGACCTTTGCAATCGGTTTTAAACTTAGAGAGAAACTGGATGGCAACGTAGTGTGAACTCGTTTTCTTCTCTGTCTGTTTGTTTCTTAGTCTGTTTGATACAAATTTTGCAATTAATTTTAAACTAAACTTCGCTATGAGTCAAATGAGATTAACAAAAAATCTAATAAAATACCAATTTAAAGCTAAATATTCCGTAAACTGACACCTGAATCAAAAAAATGTTGTTCCATACCCGCAATATTTTTGAGTCTTATCTGCCGACACACGGCACAATGGAATGGACAGGTAAAAAAAAAATTCATTTATACAATGCGATTCAAATAAGAATAGGAACGTCAATGACCTCAATCTTCTCAACTGTCACTTGAAAAGTACGGCTTGCACAAAGAAAATTAATTTGAATATTAATAAAAAAAAACACATTAAATTATTTAAATAGTCTTATAGTATTACTAAATCTATTGAACTTATTATTATTTTTATAAATGAATTTAAAATATTGATACTAGTCGGTGGAATATTTTAAATACTTACAATAAATCCATGTTCTGTTTTTGTAGAGCACAGATGAGCGAAATTGAAATACTTTTTCGTTCAAAGTTCTCTTTTGTAAATAAATATTATTTCAAAAATATCTGTTCTGCTCACCCTACATAACTGGTTTGAATTGATAGCTATAACATCACAATATGGCGCCAAGTCAGTACTATTCATATTTGAATCGCATTGTATGGATGTACCCAAAATAAAAATGTTTTTCAAATTTTTATTTTACAACTTTGTAGGCGTAATTAATATCTATAACTTTGCCTAATTACAGTTTTGTAGCACTTACGGTCTCTGAGTAGAACCGCAGACGGACGGACGGACATGGGAAACTATAAATAAGGGTTACTTGTTGTTTAACTATGGAACCCTAATAGTCGCCTGAATAATGATTACGTGATTGTTATTCCACAATCAGTGAAAATATATGTCATGGAAACAATTGGCCCATTCATTACGACCTATCGAAGAACCACTTCTAAACATAGACCTTCCCATATTGCCTCATAGGGAGGATATTTGCCATAGTTGCCACGCTTGACAGGCGGGTTGACAAACGCAGTTTATATATTTTTAGTTGTATTTAAAAAGAACTTGCTGCCCATCTTTTGGCTTGTTTCCCTCTGTCACCTCTTACAACACCCACAGGGCAATATAGGGTAGTGGATATTCTTACATCGGCATTACACAATCAACAGTAAGCTTTACGGCAGTCTCTTGAGTGCCAAAAAAACTGCTGAACAGGCACTCAATCGATTTGTTTGACTTATGATTTACGTTAACCATGATAAAGCAGTCAAAGGTTCTTTTTACCGCACCACAGCTTAAAGATCTTACAGTTGTGAAACGTCTTTGATGTCAGGCGATGCCGCCGCCCGCGTTAGGTATTTACGCGGCCAGCGTTTATGCTAGGAGTTGTCACAAAAATGGAAATAAAATGATTTTGGATATTATAATACTCATTACCATTTATTAACATTATATATATATACTTATAAGTTAAAGTCATTTATTGAACAATATTATTTTTATTGCTATAAGAAAAACACATTTACAAGACAGTGTTGCACTGCCAAATATTTTCGTGACACTTTCTTTATATAGATGTTTTCAGTTTTCGATTGTTAAATTTAATTATAAGTATATATTCGCATTCCGATAAATAGTTTTATAAAAAAAATTAGGGGTACATAAGCATGGCCGTCATTTGAATTCAATGTTACTTAGTAACTCATATAACTATAACAGTTATTAACCATTAAAGTAATTATATTTTTCGAAAACGACACTTGAAATTAATTAAATAAGTACTATAAAACGCTCGCGCAGCCCCGCAGGGCTCCTGTCGTTGCTCTGCACACTTGTGCAGAGCAACGACAGGAGAACGTTAAAGACTTTACAGTTGCGAAACTAATGTGCTTACATTAGTTTCGCAACTGTAAAGTCTTTAAACTGTGACCATACTTTGTTGACTTATTATATGGTTTGGTTATTCTCTTACTTCACTTCAAAACTATTTTACCCCATTTGAATAACATGCGGTGAAGTATGACCTTTTTATGCTGCACAGATAACAACTCAAATGGTAGTGATGGTATACACTTCTGTCGGTCTTAAGTATTTTCCGTAAGATGTCGCTGTAGTCCACCCTTCGTATGTTGCAGGGCGAGGTGATTGCGAACTACTGCTCCATGTGGTTCATCGGGCTCGTTTTCGAGAAGACCAATGTGAATGTGGACCTGACATATGATATATCATCGTTCACCAAAGCAGTGCACTACCAGGCAGAGAACACTAGCATGCTGCGTGAGGGAATGAGCATTGAGGTGATAACGATTTCTTATGTTTACGCGAACACTACACATTTAAATGAAACTAAGTTTTACCAGCCTCTGTCACTCTTTCTACCTGCGTGATATAAATGCCTATTATACATTCAGGTTGCGTACGCAGTCAGGTCTAGAGCATTTTAGCTGATCCACGGTACTAGTGAATTTCAAATATTTTTAACACTGTTTTTATTTAGTTTATTTAAAACTTAAATGTAACACCTTAAGCTAAAGAGTACATAGGGCGGACATAATGCCATGTGGCATTCTCTGCAAGTCAACCCTGGGTGCCAAAGATTTGAAGTAAAAAAAAAGAATAAAGGAAAAATAATGTCAATTAGTAGTTGCCCTCAGGAATAGTTGTCGTAGGAGAACTTTGAAGACTTTCTTATTTGTGGCATTCTTACTAACTTATTATCATTGGGGAGGGTGTTCCAGAGTTGTATAGCTTGTATCGTAAAAGACAATCTGAAAAAATTAGACTTACGAATAGAATATAATAGAATAATTTTTTATTCAATATAGATTACAAATAATTCTTATTGAAAGTCAATTTTTACTATACCACTGGTTTGAAAGGAAAACCTTCGTCCTGGGAAGAACCAACAAGAAACCCAGCGGGACTATTTTTTAAAAATGTATTTCACAATGTCAAAATATTTACAATATATTTTAGAAACAGCTTGGAAGCGACCACCTCATTCCCAAGGGTTATTATCAACCATGTATTCATTTATAATAACCATTTTATACAGTTTTCGTTTAATTAAATACATATTTAAACTTGGTAATAGAGACCCCTTGTATATTTTCTGGGACTTTGTTGTAATAGCGTATACATTGCCTCAAGAATGAATGACTCTGTGTAGTCGAGAAACTGGTATCACTAGCTTCACTAGCTTGTGTAGTGTTTACAGAGTTTATATCACGTTTTTTTTACTAAAACTACCTTTGTTTTTGTCAACATACGTCAAATTTTCATAAATGTACTAAGAGGTCAAAGTTAATATATTTATTTCTTTAAATTTTTCTCTAAGAGACTCTCTCGGTTCAAGGTTGTAAATAGCTCTTTTGGTCCTCTTCTGCAAAACAAAAATAGTTTCTAAATCAGCCGCATTCCCCCATAGCAAAATCCTATATGACATCGTGCTATGGAAATAACTAAAATAATCTGGGTATCTCGACACTAGTGAGATCTCCAATGTTGTTTTACATCATAAGATACAGAGCTTAGTCCGGTTGCTAGTTTAGATATATGGGGGCCCCACTGAAGCTTAGCGTCGGGAGTGATGCCAAGAAAAAACGGAGAATGCCACAAGACTCAGTTCTTCCCCGTTTTAAAAACACATTGGTATTCGGATTATTAACATTTGTTGTTGTGAGTTTCATACATTTAGCTTTATTTTCGTTTAAATGTTATGTATGTATGTAGATTATTAAAATTAAACCAATGCGCTAATTTCGATATATCATTATTCACTATGTCACATTTAAATGATTGACGTTTACGTTTAAAAATCTAGGAAGTATCATCAGCAAATAATACTATATCATGATTATCCCCTACAAGAGAAGGTAAATCATTAATAAACACTAAAAATGGGAATGGGCCAAGAATTGAGCCCTGAGGGACACCCATCTAGAACTTTTACCGTTGATAATAACTTTTTGCACTCTATTACTAAAAATATGAAATAACTAGTTTAAGCGCTGTGTTCTTGACACCGTAGTACCGTAGCTTCCTGATTAATGTCTTATGGTGAACACAGTCGAAGGCCTTGGAAAGGTCACAAAATATACCCAAAGCATCCTCTGAATTCTTTCGTGCAAAAAAAAATGTTTTATAAGCTCAACTCCGACATCGATTGTCAGGCGACCCCTTGTAAAACCAAATTGACTTGTATGGAGCAATTTATTTTTTATTAAAAAAACTTATCATGTGATGTAAAATAATTTTTTCAAAAATTTCACCTAAAGTTGGTAGTACAGAAATTGGTCTTAAATTGCCAGGGTCTGATGTACTACCATATTTGAATAAAGGTATAACTTTACTACATTTCTTTCACGCTTGTATTAAAAATAGTGGCTAGATAAGGTGCTATTGTGTCTATTACGGATGCAATAACTTTAATGAAAATACCCCATAAGTCTGCCGTTTTCTTAACATCAATAGTTTTAAAATATTTGATGATATCTTTTGGCTAAATACTCTATGGAATTTAAGAATATTTGAACAAGCCTTTACATTTTGTTTAAGCAATGATTCGGCGATATTAGGAGAAGAATTTAATGATTTTGTTGTCAAAAAAGCCATAGCAACTTCTTGATCAGATTAAGTTATTGTTAATATTCAGTTGAAGATCAGAGTTGCGTGGTTTAACCTTGCTCGTTTCACTTGATTTATACTCCACGTCATTTTAATTTTGTTGGATGCAGTTTTAATTTTGTTACTTAAATGTAATGTGCCTTAGCTGTGGAACATACTTTTTTTAAGTATTCTAGAATAAGTTTTAACACACTAAATATAACACTATGATTATATGTTATATGATCTTTCATTATAAAGCTCGGATTACTTTCGTCTACTTTTATAAATGCCTACTTTCGCCCATTCATTAAATGATTTGCGACTGTTGCGACTGCTGTAGAAACCCTAACCTCAGACGGTTTGACTGTCGAGATGTTCGACCATCGATCGAATGAAGAAAACGAAAATTATCCTCAAGACAGGAAGGCGACCTTGGATCGTTTAAAATTGAATAAAGTACAAGTAAAATTCTAGAGCATCGCATCGAGCATCTGACTGGCTATACACCGTGACATAATTGAAAACAAACGAGATTTGATTTTCGCTATTTTGGCGTTGACAGCAGAAGTGTGACAAAATATATTATAAAATTCTATTACCCAAGCCTACCATTCTATTTACGTATCATTAATCTATCTACGTTTATCTTCGTAACTATAGAACGGGTTTTGTTCGGGTTTCACGATTGGGTATGTGTGGTTCATTCGAGAGGTTTAAAAAGGTCTAGTGAGTAAGAAAAACTTTAGTAGGTAACTACTAAATTAAAAAAAAATATTTTGTAAATAATTTATTGTAACCATTCATTTAGTCCTCGTAATAGAGAACATCATTAAGCTGCCAAAATATTATGGCTATTTCAGCAATATCTATATGCACAGAATACACTCCTTCGATTTTGACTGCTTGCCGACGTTTAATTATTATTAACAGCCTATATAATTATTATTAACTAGATAAATCGCGCACGCAAGCTAAATAAAACTTTATCGCTGCGCACGAGTGTCCATATTACTTTGCATCTTTTCCCCTTCCTAAGTCACGGCGGACTTTTCGTGGTTATTGAGGGATGTCAATAAAGAATAAAAAATACATTGCGAAATGTTAAGATATTTTGTATTTTCGCACCTATGTGAGTTCTGCGATGCCCATGAACGCATGAAACTTGCAAGGCCATTAATATGTATAATTTTTGAATAACATTAAAACTTTTTCAACTATTTTAACCTACAGTTAAATATACTAAACACTAAACAAAAATTATTTCAACAAATATTTGTTAAATAAATATTTACGTAAACGGCGTTAAAAAAACTTTAACATTCAATCGCCTACAACGCGCTGGCCTCGACTATGTGCCTCGCGATTGTAGATAATTATTTCACGCAGGTAGCAAGAGTGACAGAGGGCTGCTATAGGTACAATTAGAATTTTACAAACTTTAATTACATAAAAGAATACCTACAAATCATTGACGTCGTAATCAATTTGCTTCGGAAACCAATTCACAAGTTTTATGCTTTTTAATTACAGTTTTAGTATAGAGTTAGTTGAAAACCTGTAAATAAATAAATATTTGATAATTATCTGTTGTCAGCGAATTTCATTGTTGTAAACAAGTACGGGTACAAAAATCATCAGTAAGCATTATCGACAAGGAATTTGTCAACCCTATTGAATTTTGTTGTTTATCAAGAATAGGTAAATTAAAGCCAAACATGTTAGTAATTACATTTGATAATATAAGTGACAGATTTTTATGAGCCTATATTATCAACAAAAATTATTTTTTTAATATAAACTTAATCCCCTTATTGAAATGAATGTTACCACGGTTCCCTTTTGGTAACGAATTTTACATTATCATTTTTATGTACCAAAAATGCTTTTTATTACATTAAAATCATCATAATTGAATTCATCACCACACTCTTTTTCTTATTTAAAACTATAAAATACTCCTAGACGTTTAAGCGAATCAACGGACATATGCAAATTATGTCAAATTTAGTTCCTGGTACACTCAATGGCGTCGCTTCAAATCGGTACAAATGTTTTGTAGAGTATCGGTCAATGCTTTTAGAATATTTAGTCTAACACGATTATTTCCCTCACATGCATAATTTCTTTACTAAATTTTATAATTTAATGCTGTTTATAAACGTCAAATTTTATACCGGTTCATAAAAAATATATTCATAAGTACCAGATATTGTTATTACGGAGTGTGAAACGATAAACTGTTGCGTTGCCGCCAAACTGGCTTACAGTTTGGCAAAATTTAAAATGTAAATAATGTAAACTCCTTATAAGAATAAATTAAAAAAAAAAAGACTTTCCAAGAGAAGAAATGGCAAGAAACTGCGGCTTTCTATAATGCCATGTTACTATGGCAAGTGTATACTTTTTATTGTAAATTTTACCAATAGGTCATATTGTTTACATTTACGTTGTAGATGTTTATTGTAAATTTTTATAATGTGTAAATTTTTTTTAATAAATTTTAAAATAAAATAAAATTCTAGACTCAAGTTTCGCGGGCCGATGTTACGGACCAGTATTACTGATTCAAGAGTGTTAGCTCTGCGTTCACTCACAATCTTTTTACCACAGGAGAGTTTTAGCAAATCTTTAAAGAAATGCACTAAAAATTATTGAGTATTATTGTGATACAAATTTCATATATGATCTATGATCAGTAACAAAAGTTCATACATAGCATAATGAAAGTATTGAGTTCACCCTTTGTATTCTTTTACTTACAGAAAATGCAATTAATAAATAAATAAAAGCCTGCTGGCTCCTTCTACGAAAGGTCTATGTACTACTTGATTTAAAAACGAATGTTAATGACTAATAACAATGTCCTCCAGACCGGATTTCGGTCACGGCGGCCGGTCTCAACTGAGACCAGCCATATGTATTAGATGTATTAGAAGATTATAGTGCCCGAGTGTACGCGCAGGCACTGGTGCACTTTTTCCTCACTCTCGTAATGCAATGGGACGGCAAACTGACACGATCGGAGGTAGAAGAGAACTTTGTGTTCTTATATATCTTCTACACATTCTACACCATACAATTAAAATAAAATATAATAGACATAAATCGCATAAAAGTTACCAGTCCTCAGTGGCGTAGCTAGGGCTCCAAACTAGGGCAAGCCCAAGATATGGTTTTGTTGTTTTAGCAGTTTAATAAAAATACACCAATCTTGATCCGTCTCCACCCTTCAGTTTCATATTCAGTGCTGTCAAGGACGATGTTACGATCCTGAGTTGCCCAGGCGAAGGTCAACCGGATTGGGGCCCATAGCAATCCAAATCGGCGGACAACCCGGGGGGAACCCAATGGCTTATGGAGAATTCTTATAAATACGCCTGGCAAGCAAATCAACTTACCTAGTTCAGGAGTAGGGTAAACCCCAAGGCGTCGTCAACGTGGTGTGAAGGTAGTGCGGGTGTGTATGTGAAAGAACCGTGTGTAGTGAGTGCTTAGCTGACGTCGCTAAGGCAAGCCGGAACCCGCCGTCGCTGAACTGCTCCAAAGGGTGCCCTTACTTCCGGAACCGAACTCCAGTATCACTTCACTTAGCACAAAACTACAGTCTAAGTTGATATATAGTCAAGGTTTAGAGTTTAATCAAATAAGCGAATGCACTTCGTACTATCTAGAATGCCACGTAAGTTACATCTCAGTGCCAATTACAGTTCAAATTATTTAGTTCGATATTAAAAGCCCGCCGATACAATTCCTCGACACAAATTGGTAACAAGGGAAGTAAAACCGATCACTCAATATCAAAGAAAGGCCTCGTTACAACATTTATTAACGAAACTAAACTAAACAATGGCGGCCGTCAAGCGCTTATAACAGTTTCGGTTTTAACTCGAGGTTCACGAGCTCGATTTGCTCCAGACGTGGCGCTGCGGTGCGCAGCCCCAAACCATCTAACACGCAGCGCTTCGGCGCAGGCTAGAACCGGCCGACCCGATCGGCCGCGCCCTCTAGAGGAATGCAGTCTATCCAACGTTAAACCGGTTCTTAATCGGGCGCAAACAACTGTGACACTTCTTTCGGTAATGTGAGCTTTTAACATATTATCTAGAGTATATGTTAATATCACTGACACTATCCCACAGATTGCCACAAAGCACGTTTCTGAGCCACTCCCATCCATTGACTTCCTGTGTGGAGGTCACCCAGCACTGTACTTGCCAGAATGAGGCTGCCACTCGAGAACCTTTCTTCCCAATTAGTTGCCAGTTCTTCGAGTACTATGTTCTCGTTTAACCGATCATGCGGTTAAACTTGTTTATAATTTTGCTTTAGCATATTGTCTGACACAACTGGTTACCTCGCCTACGCCGATCCCAGATTTGGAGGACCATGTATCTTCCTTGTTGGAACTTCTGCCGACCTCTCATTCGCACGGATATCAGGTCTTCGTCTATGCTCCTCTTGGCCCTCGGACCATTATCCGATCCGGAGTACGGTGCCACTCACGCTCTCATTGCGGTTGCGTACTGCAGACTGCTGCCGTGTTTGGTATTGTAGGTCAGCAGATTGGGACGTGATGAGATCTTTTCTGCATCCTACTCTTGGAGGTGAGTTTGCTTCTCGCCGGAAGATCCCAGCGTTGTTACTGATTCTGTCGCTTATGTGGTGCTACAGGGAATGGAACTTTTTATTCCATCATCTGTGGTACCTATCGAAGGCAGAACCTAGCGTTGGTTTAGTCACTCCTGCAAAATTGTACTACGTCATAAACAGGAGTGCAACAAGGCCTGGGCTCGTGCAACGTCTCGGGATGCAAATACCAGCACGCTTAAAAAGAAGTACACCTCTGCCTCCAGGTCCTACAAAAGTGGCATTGTCAAGGCAAAGTCAGAGCACATCGGCAGAATTGACGAGAGACTAGTTCGTCTTCCTTCGGGAACACGTACATTCTGGTCTCTTGGCAAAGCTGTACAAGGGAACTTCTGACAGTCGTCTCTTCCATCTATGCACAGGGAGGATGACTCACTGACCCATGCCACAAAGGACAAAGCCGATCTGCTGGGCTATCTCTTTGCGTCCAAGTCGACTCTTGATGACGGGGGGAACACACCGCCGACCATTCCGCAGAGTAAGTGCTCCATGCAGTATATCCTGTTTACTCAACGCTCAGTGCGCAGAGCACTCGCCTTCCTGGACATCGACAAGTCGAGCGGGCTGGATGGCGTCTCTCGTATTGTGCTGAAGACGTGTGCTCCGGAGTTGGCACCAATTTTAACGCGTCTTTTCCGGTACTTCTACTTCCCTGGCGTAGTCCCGAAATCATGGAAGATAGCTCTCGTACACCCGATTCCTAAAAAAGGTAATCGCTCTGATTCGTCTAACTATAGTCCTATCGCCATCACCTCCTTGTTGTATAAAATAATGGACTCCATTATTAGCAGCCAGCTTATGCAGTACCTTGAGGATCACCAGCAGATTAGTGACCGCCAGTACGCTTTTCATCTCGCGGTCGCTCGGCTGGTGATCTTCTGGGTTACCTAACTCATAAATGGGCGCATATAGTAGAGTACAAGGGCAAGGCGTTGGCCATTAGTTTGTACATAGCAAAGGCCTTCGATCGGTTTTGGCGCAAAGCGCTTCTTACGAAACTTCTACGAGAAATCGTGGAATTGTATCACCAGTTTCCTCACTCATCGGAGTATGAAAGTTGTAATGACGGTGCGTGTTCTAATTAAAAGCTCATTAACGCTGATGTTTTACAAGGCTGCGTTCTATCACCAACTCATTTTCTTCTGCATATCAATGACATATTGCAAACTGGTAACATTCGTTGCTATGCAGATGACATCACTGGTGATGCCTTATCAACTGGCCAATATGTCTCGGGAAAATGTCACCAAGTACCGGGACAAACCTGTATCTGACGTCGATTCTTTGCTGAACAAAGTCTCGGACCGAGGGCGACTAAATCTATTACAGTTCAATCCCCGAAAGACAAGCGCTTGTTTCGCTTAAAAGAACCATTTTGTCGTATCTCTTCAGTTTCAAGGCACTTCCCTTGTTGCCTTTATCAGTATCGGAATCCTCGGCGTCGACATATCAAATGACGTGCAGTTTTATGGTCACTTGGAAGAGAAGGCCAAATTCGCCTCTAAAATGGTTGGCGTGCTCAGCAGTGTGAGACAGTATTTCACGCGGGTATAATTGCAACTTTATAAAGCGCAAAATTGGCTTCACATGAAATACTGTTCTCATCTTTGGGTAGGGGGACCTCAATGCCAGCGCCTTCTACTTGACAGCATCCAGCGCAGAGCACTTTGAATCGTCGACGAACGAGATTTTTCTGATTGGCTCGATTAACTGACGCACTCCTGGATCAGTTCGATTTTCAATCGAATCTACCACGGGGAGTGTTCTGAATAATTTTTTGGATTAATTCCAGCCACCGAGTTTTACGAACGCACATCACATCAAAATTAACTATACCATCCTCACCATCTGGATGCTCGGCGGCCTACCACTGTGCGTTTGAATAGGATTTTTCTTCTTTGTACAATTTTTCTGCGGAATTGTTTACCTCCAGCGATTTTTCCGGATCAATACGACTTAGGAACCTTCAAAAAAAGAGCTTACTTCTTTCACCTTTCCACCTTCAGGTGGGATCCATGCTCGTTTGCGCCTTCTTCTATAAAAATATATATTATGGATGTAACACGTATGGGTCGGCTCAACTGTGGAA
>DWHP01005759.1:0-11747 GCA_018247895.1 Parnassius honrathi | reverse complement strand
GGGTTTACCTCCATGTTAATAATAAAATAAAATATTACCTAATAAAAATTAATTATATTTTCAATCAATTCATCACTTCTTATGTCGAAGTGTAAATTGATGAATAGACTGAAGATAAGATAACCGAGGCCCACGGGGAATGTGTGCCTAAATTTGTTGTGCTACGGCCGATTAAAAGTAATGGACATGACTTTCATGGACACCAATTTAAAGATATTTAACTACTAAATGAATGAGAATAAGGTGATTGTTTATAAAGAAACAATAAGCTTAATAAGTCACCTTATTGTTACATTTTGAAATATTCATAAAGATAAAAATATATATAGTTTTTAATTTAAAAATTACTATAAATGTCCGAGTTTATGCGCAAGCACAGGTGCACTCACAGAAATCTAAATAATAAGACAGTAGAAGTCACATAGACGCGTGACCTTGTCGCCGCTTATATGGGTTGACGAACATAATTCACAATTTTATGATTTAGTTGTGCGGGGAACGTCGTACGTGAATTTTTGTTATTATAAATTTATAATGTCGCACTTCTTGTAAAAACTCATCAAGGACGTGTAATTAAACTAATATAGGCATAACATTTCATTAGTAAGTTGATTGAGGTTATTGCCGAGTATGTTTTCGACGACAATTGTCCGACTTGGTAAGGCAACCTCGACCGAGAGGTCAATCGACGGATCCAACTCGCCTGAACAGTGTTCGTCGTCTCGCATTCTTCAAAACTTGAAAACAAGTTTATACAACCAGTGCATGTTGTCGGTATTGATGTATGGATCTGTAACGTGGCACTACTTACTGTACTGTATAAGAATTTTAATTTCGCTCAGTAAGCTTCTGAATCCGTACTTTTAAATAAAGTATTTACTCAAAATTCTCAAGATGTTAGTAATGTAATTTCTCTATGTAAAACATTTCCTCTGTAAAACACAATCAGTATTTACAAATTCGCTTAACTTTTTGGGATGTTTCGTACAAAATCACTAGGCACTGCAGTGCCTGCTTATAAAAGAGCTTATGGTCGTTGAGCGAGCTGTGGAGAGGGAGGTAATCGGTTTTCTTCTGCGTTTATAGAATTCGTAATGAGAATATCCGCAGTAGAACCAGAGATAACAACATATTTCAATCGGCAACCGATGGGGAAGAAAGACTCTAGAATGGTGTTTTGTGGTATTTTTCGGGGGAGGCCGAGGTTCAGCAGTGGATTTATAATAATGATGATGAATTTAATTCTATACCTATACAACTAAGTTCATATATTTAAGTTCAATAGAAAGTATTCTTTGATATTCATTTAGTTTTTGCCAACAAGCTAGTACGCGCGATAAATCATTCCTTTAGGTATAAAAATGTTGTGATTGTGTTAAAATTTTGCAAACATTAACATTCAGTTTTATCCGCCGCTAACAAAGAAATATGTTAGTTTTCTTTGTTTTATTGAAATCTTTATAAATAAAAAATATGCCGTTCATTTGAAACAATAAGGGTCAATGGTCGATGACCTAGTACACGCACGGTGCAAGTAAATATGGCGAGTATTTCCTCCTTCTCTGTTGCGTTCGTATTTGTTCAGCACGAAGTAAGCGATAAGCGTGCGACATTCGGTGGACAAAACGAGTTTTTAACGTTTTCACTTATTATCAGTAAATAAATAATCTAAGTAAAAGTATAGTCGATGAGGAATCTAATTCAATATATCACATGTCTTTCATATTAACGAAAAATTTATTTATTTATTGCATTTACATGTGGTTTTGTGTGATGTTGTGTACGCGAGCAAACCGGGTTCGATCCCCGCCGGCACCAATGAAATTGTTGTTGCAATTTTAAGTGCTGATTTACCACGTGCTCGGCGGTGAAGGAAAACATCGTGGGGAAACCTGCATGTCTGAGAAATAAAGAAAAAAAATATTTCGAAGACATGTGAAGTTCGCCAACACGCAATGCGGCAGCGCAGCGGACACTTCCTTGCCATAAAACCCTCTCAGTAATGAGGGGAAGCCTGTGCTCAGCAGTGGGACGTATATAGGCTGTAACTTTACTTTTTTACTTTTACAATTGTGTAGTTAAGCGTTTGCAAATCGTGCTAGGACATGGATTGGATTCCCAAGGGAAGTCTGTGTTAAATCGTTGGATTATTTATCGTTTAAGGCAGTATTTATCGTTCTTTTATGTTGCCGTATATCAACTATCTATATTCAATCATATTTTATGCATTGTTCAGATCTGATACACATTTTAAATTATTTAACTTATAACCATAATTGATGATATCATACAGGTTATCGTATAATGCCCAGCCAATCCGTGGCAAAAAGTGTCTATTTTCTTCATGCTTAAAATGATTTAATTGCCCGTTAATAAAAATATAGCACCGTAAAATTATATTTACAAGAGAAAATTAAGCAAGTATTAAATTAATTGCTAGATATTATTTTACCAAAAATATGCATACAGTATAAGATCTTCTCGTACGTTGCGTCGTTTTAATTCTTATGTCACTTAGCTTACGACATAGAAAACACCTACGGAAAAGAACAAAAAGCCCGTTTAAGTTTCTTATGCTCCGGCGCCCGGAGACAATGTCGTTTTGGGTTACAATCCGTTTACAAGCTATTTGTTCGGCAACTTAAAACTACTTAAATTTAAACAACTTTAAGATGTAAGTTGGTGAAAGAGTATTTTGTTTTATAATTGCATTTTTATATTTTCACATGCATTTTATGCAATTTAAATCTAATCATTAAGCGAAATGTTTTTTTAGATAAAAACCCAGTTATATAAGTGAATATTTTATAACACTTCTTGCAACATAGAAGCCATTTACTATCACTGGAAAAGGACTTAATAAACGCCTTGGTTCCTGTTAGAAAATCTACCACCAAAATTTTTCTTTTCTTATGACTATGGGTTTGTCATCTCATTGGATCGTGAAAATTTCATTACAGATAAAATGGGATATTCGAAGAAGTTTTCATAAACTCCGAAAGATGACGTATCTTGTATACGATTAACGGCAGAAAGCCGCATCGAGAACTGAAAGGAAAGACTATGGTACTATGATTAGCAACCCGCCAGCCAAGCATGGAGATGATGATAAACTCTACCTACTATTAAAGAGGTCCATTTTCGCAGCAGTACACCGTTTAGGATTGATAAAGAACGTTTTATTCGCTTTACTTCTGTGATACATGATTATATAGAAGTCCCGTCATAAATAAACATATATTTTAAAGGTATTAATAGCTAATTTACTATATAATTTTATCATAATATTTCATATGCGTCTTATGACTAGTACCCAATACTTATAGAATAGCCTCGAAAGAATAAATGTAAAAAAAATTCAGTCTAAAAATCTATCTAATCAAATAAAATATTCACAGTTTAAAAATTTTTAAAATCATCAGTGATTAAGTCCTATCCTTTTTGAGGAAAAACTGAAATCTGTGACACTTATGTTTTTAATGTTAAAAAGAAAAAATAACTACCTCCTTATCTTTTAAATTACAATCATAGTAACGTATTTCTGTTTTTACTGTGTCATAATTTTCACATTCAAAATGTCATATTAATTATAAACTAACAAAAACAAGTGTGTGCAGCGAGGAGACAAAAAGTGAAATAATAACAAACGTTTATTTAATTTGACATTGTGTTTTAAAAGTGGACGCTTTTTTTTGTAGAATGCACTTCGCAGTGTACACTTTCGTTCCTTTGCTTGTCTCGTGCTTTGTTTAAATGACAAAAGAATGCTATATTCTC
Organism: Parnassius honrathi; assembly: GCA_018247895.1. NCBI lineage: Eukaryota > Metazoa > Arthropoda > Insecta > Lepidoptera > Papilionidae > Parnassius > Parnassius honrathi. The sequence continues at coordinate 7,970 of DWHP01005759.1, read as the reverse complement.
GTTTATATGTCGTGGAACGGGAATGATAAAAAATTGAAGTATTTTTACGTGTTGGCTGTTTTTTTTTAAACTAAAGTGACAAACAATAATACAGTCCCCATGATGGTAAGTGGCTACTGCAGCCCATGAACACTTGGCTACACTTCAAGGAAAGAAAACTGCAGATGCGTCGATGCAAGCACTGCAATTTAGCGGTAGAAAGATACAACTACAACGAGTACAACCACAAGAATATGCTATTCATTTTTTTATAACTGGGCTACGACATCGTATTTGGCTTTTTTTTTGTTTTTAACTGCTTTTTTTTTGTTTTTAACTGTTGCATTTTCTTAAAGACGTTAAAACACATAATCTGCGTCTCATCCACGTATTAAAAGATTTAATAAATAGTGTTACGTAATAGCATCGGCAAATCATCAAATATATGGAAAGAAATGTTTATACTGATATACCTTTGACAGAAGGTAATTCTTTAATTTTTTTTTAGAAATTAACATGACAAAAGAGCACATTTGCCTTCTGACGGTCAGTGAATGCTGTGGATTATAATATGTAACCACATTTATTCTCAATTAAGAATAAAATGCAGATGCCATCAAAATACCCAGACGGGGACACTCAGTCCCAAAAGGAATCCTACCAATTAGAGAAAACTGGCTTACTTACCAACCATAGTAGAGCCACGCTACAGCTACATTATGGTTGTAGCACGAATGTGTAGCCTCGACCGAGGAAGGACCAAGCTCTCACAGAATACGTAAAATATATACGTAGCGTAAAATAGAAGATTAATACTGCTGTGTTTCATATGGTTAACGTAAAGATCCGGAGACCCTTTTCTACGGGAAACAAGGCATTCCATCTTATTCCTCAGGGCTGACAACACGTCTGTGTTTTGACTCTTAATCGAGAATAAATGTAGATGTCTATGGGCCACAGCATCCATTTACCATCAGGTGGACTGTGTACTCGTTTGCCACCGTTATTCTATAAAAAAACCCGCAGATGTACACTTCTAGTGGTAAAGTAGCGCTGACGATCAATCGACCCGATAATAAGTGAATGCTGTGGACCTGATCCATCCTCGATTAAGAATCTAAATGCAAATGAATTGCCTACCCTTAAGATAGATTGAATTTCACACTGACAATTGAAAGTGCCTTCGGTTTCCATTGAATGAGGTGATCGCTACCAAGCTATTTCTAATTTGTTTAGTGATGTTAATTGTCGACATATATGATTGTAAACTGTTATTTTTTTAAAGTCCCGCTGGGTTTCTTGCTGGCTTTTCCCAGGACAGAGGGTTTTTTCCGAACCAGTGGTAAACAAAAGGGTGAAGATATTAAACGAAAGAATTAAAGAAGAAATATTAAAGACAGATGGAATATCACAAATGGAATATTAAGGGTCTTCATTTTCCATCGAATGAGGTGATCGCTACCAAGCTATTTCTAATTTGTTTAGTGATGTTAATTGTCGACATATATGATTGTAAGCTGTTAATTTTTTAAGTCCGGCAAATATTATTTATTATTTATGTTGGATAAAAAGTTCCTGTTTCTGTTTCGTCACATATCGTATGAAACAATGTTGATTAATTTAGCTCCTATTTTATTCCGTACTGTGGTTAGAGCATGGTTTTTCACCTTCGTTTTTGTTTCATAATAGAGCATCAAGGTTCATTTCAGAACTCTTCGCGTAGCGGAAAATGCAAATTGCAATTTTCTTTTATCACAGCGGTATCATATCACCTACATCATCTTTAGGATAACAACATTGACGAATAAAATGACACATAATTACTTATATAATAATTAAAAACTTTTAAAAAGTAGTTGATTTACAATCGCTGAAAACTCTATTAAAACGCATACTGCAATCATATAACGACTTTTTGAGAACACATTAGTACTTGTGATGAAATATTTGGTTTACGGTGGTCTATTGCTGCTGCGAATAGCAGTTTATTTTATTTCCTTTACTTCTGTGATACATGCGCAGAACACTTAATATAGCTAGATATTAGGTGTTCTGTGGATACATGATTATATAGAAGTCCCGTTATATTTTTTTTATATGGGAGGGGGTGAACGAGCATACGGCTCACCTGATGGTAAGTGATTACCGCTGCCCATGAACAACTGCAACACCGCGGGAATTGTAGTTGCGTTGCCAGCCTTTTAATAATGAGTTGGCTGTCTTGTATATCTCTAAGTCGTATCGGTCTGGAAAAATCTCTTATGGTAATCGATTCTACAAGAAAGCTGTGCGAGGAGGAAAACGTCTTTAAAATAAATATATATTTAAAAGATAATAACTATTTACTGTACATCTTTATCATAAGATTTCATATGCGTTTTATGACTAGTAACCAAAACTTATAGAATAGCCTCGAAAGAATAAATATTCTAATGAATGAATACTACTACTTTCATAAAATATACCCTTGTACATTTTTTGTTTGTCTGAAGAAAGAAAATGAAAATAGAATAAAGTTTTCCCCGGTCATATAAAAAATGTTAATATGTCCTTAATGTTGAAAGAAAACAGCCAAGTATTTATTCTCGCCGATGTGCTGTACAACTTCAAGTTCGGTAATTAAAACTTTCGCTACGTCAAGTGCTTGCAATATTATTAAAGAGGTGCTATGGGTACACGCCACCCGATTGCGAGGTGGCACTCCGCCACTTTTTGTATTTAGGTGACGGCAAAAATGAAAATGTACATTTTAATTATAAAAGTAAGTTGAAATAAGAGCATTAATAAAGCATTGATTTTGTTTGCGGACATGATGACTGCACCAAATTCTTCGTTTGGACCTTCTTAAGAGCCAAATCGTTTATAATATTCATTATTAAGTATAATTTGTACAAATATATACCTTAATATTATAAACGTGATAGAATCACGCTGCAGCTGTATTACGCTTACAGCACTGGCTTAGTTCGTCCTGGGAAGGACCGTGTTCTCATGGAATATCATCGAGAATAGCAGCTTAATGATGCTGTGTTTCATGTTGTGAGTGTAGAGCACCGAAGACCCTTTTGACTGATTACGAGGCATTCTACTCAGTCCTCAGAGGTGACAACGCATCTACATTTTGTAATGCTTAAATATTACAATGCGCCATGCGCGATTGCAGAAGCACTTAGTTTGCTTTGTTACTTATGCAGTAAGATAAAGAAGGTGGGCCGGTTACAGTGTTGGAAAAACAAAGACAAATCACAGCACTGTCAGACTCGAAAACCAAAATCTCTAAATTCTAAATTTTTTTCTTATAAATTTTAACACCCGCTGGTATTTGAACCACCGCGCTACCCAGGTTGTAAATCACAATTTGAATATGCAGTAAACAATTTCGTTAGTGCTGGCGTGGAGCAAAGAATCAACAAAGGATAATGAAGTAGAGGATGGACAGCAGCATCTTTCTGATAACAAAGTACCGGCTGGCAGGCGTTGCAACTATGGCAAATATTAGTAAGTACATAAGGCAATAAGGAATAAGGCAATTTATAAATAAGTACATAAGCAATAATATTTAAAATTTCGAAATTATAAGATGTTCAATAGAGCAATAATTCATAGCTCACAAGCTCAAGCGGCCTTTAAGACGGCGTAGCTCATAAATAATAAAGGGGTCACATTCAAATTGCTGCAAGGGTATTAAGCCTGAGCGCGTGGAAAATCATACAAAGCTACTTCCATATAAATAAGTAGGATTATAAATTGTTTTTGGATTGTTTTTAAAATACCATCGATTCAACGCGTTTTTCTTTTTACCACTAACTTAAATATTTCCAAAGCTGTTTAAAATTATTTTCATTTAGCGCTTATGTGCCAAAAGACTTACCTACCCTTTCTACTCGAAAATAAACATTTAACACATTTAATATAAATGTGAAATAGAAGCATGTTGCTGCTGTAATACGTATGGTGAGTGAGGCAAACCCTTTTTCATTGGTAACGTAGCAATCTTCCTTCTTATATCTATGGTGGCAACTGGCAATCCTTCTTCGTCCTCAATGATGGCACGCATTTGCATTTGGATACTTAGTCGAGGATAGACGTGTATATATGATAATATGAACCACGGCATTCGCTTACCATCAGGTCAACTACGCGCTTGTTTTTTACCTTGAATTCTATAAAAAATTAAAGAATTACTGTCTCTCAAAGACGAACATTTCTTTTAATATATTTAATGTATTAACTACTTACTTTTTTTTATACATGTACATGTTAACATTCTTTAATAATTTATGTTGTTATAACTAACATTGAAAGTAATTATTTGTTTTCCTACAATTAGTACGCGGGTACATTTATGTTTTATATTTAGTTGAGTTATTTATTTTCGCTTATATTTATAGCTATAATGTAACACTGTTCAAGATAATTAAAAGAAATATGAATCATGTTTAATACTGTAAAATTCGCGTAATAATATCCAATGTTATTGGAAACTTATAACGGAAACCAAACAGGCAGCGCCATCTGCAGTTTAGCAATGGTACAATCCTATAAAAAAGTAGAGTATACGGAAGATAAATTGTGAATATTGATAGTAATTGTTATACTTAATTTGTTATTTTGTCTATTGTAAACTATATATAACCTTGTTTAGATTTAGTGATATTTTGTACAATTATGTAAATATATGAGATTAGTAACATGTTAAGTGACTTTTATTAACATATGTAACATTTGTTGAGCAAATATAAACATCAAGGTGTTCTCCGACGTAGATAACGTGTTTTCACGTCTTAGTCTAAATAATTATAACAAAAAGAGGCTAAATACGATGTTGTTGCCTAATTATTAAAAAAATATATTCCTTGTCGTCATCGGTTATTATTGTACCAATTGGTATAACTCCTTAGGAGTCCGTCATATTTCTGCTTTAAAATGCAGTACTTGCACTGTAGTATTCGGTTCTGAAGAAACATTCCATCTCTTATTCCTTAAGTGACAACGCTTTTGTAGGCGTCTTTGTATGAAGTGGGCTACATGTGTCCATAAACGTTTTAGTTATATTAGTTCATCCGTCACTTCAGTTTTGTAAAATCGTTTAAAGGTTAATACTACCCGTAAAATGACGTCGCCTCTATTCATCCCTCGCTCGCTCACTGTTGCTAACTATACTCAGAGCCACTGGTAAAGACTGCAAAAAAATTCGTTGCGATATACGTTTTTCGGTACATTCTATAACTTCAGTCCAGTTGTCAATTGAATCAATGATAACAAATTCCCATAAAAAATTAGTCCAGATTTACTAATTTTTGAGCTACGACGCGTTCTGAGAGTTTTTTGTTTTTATAATTATTGTCGCTAGTTATAAATGTGATTTTAAATTAAAATATCTAGTTGTTCATAGAATTCTTTTTAAATATTTTACCATTATTAGAAAATTTCCTATTAACCGAATAATATAAAGTTATTACGATATACCGTTATTAGCGGGTTGTCGCTATTAGAAATGTGCGTATCGACGGTACGGGCTCGATGAACCGCCATTTCTAATCCCATTCTTCATCCGTACAGATTATACCAGAAATATTTTAAGGCACCTGCCAGATGACTATTACTTATAGAATAATCTTCATTACACTATGAAAACTGGAGAATGGAACCGTTCCTTTACCGTTACAGCATATCGAAAGCCTTCTGCTGAACATAGGTCTTTCTCATACATTGCTTCACAGTGGGATTTTCAGACCACAGTCGTTTTATTTTTATTCTTAGTTGGTATTAGGAAGATGTTTCTGCTTATTCCGTGGTTTGTTTGCATTTGTCACCCCTTACGACACACAAAGGACGATATGGGGTAATTTTTATTCTTACACCGTGGAACAGTGTTGGATACAAAAGATTTTATACACCCAAATATCACTGAAAGCCTCTTCGACGAGCATGCATCGAGTGAAAAGAAGCGACCTCCTTCGTTTTATTGATTCGTCTATGCTAGTTACAGAGCTAAGTATTGCCGCCATCTAATGGCAGCGTGAAAGAATTCACTACCCCATATCATCCCGTGGATGTCGTAAGAAGCGACGAAACTTGTACAGGGGATACTATTATACAACACACTTGCAAACACACACACACACGCGCTCACATATATACAAAGAAACAGCCAAACCACCCGCCAAGCGTTGCAAATATAGCAAATATTCACCTCCTATAAGGCAATATATGAAGAAGTGTTATGTGCTATGTTAGCAATGGACTTTTAATAGGCTCTGGTGATGACGACGATATGCTAAGTTTCTCCTTTGACGTTCATAAACACTGGAGCATTGCGGTGGACTTTCTTACTCCATAATCGAATTGAAGTAGACCTCAGCAATGGCACGTATGAAAGCTATTAACTTATTTTTAATTAATTTTTTCACACCTCACAAGCGAAGCGGCGAGGTTGGGCTGTACTATCGACTTGACAAGGTCACGCTACCCGCTCACATTAAACCTGGTTTTTTAATATTTTTTCTAATAACAATAACCGTAAAGCTATGTAAATGACACATTAATTAGTACAAACAATGTTAAGCACGCGTGGCTATAATTTCATACCGAAGATGATTGACGTCGATGTCACATCTACGCAACCGCCTACACCTTATGAATAAATCATTTTGTGATTTAACGAGAAACGGATACTGGTCGCTCATATATCTTGCCACTTTTTGAAGTAACACTTCTTTTAGCGCGACTTGAGAATAACTTTTTTATATATAGAATAAGGGTGACACGCCGGTAAGCAGTTCACCCGACGTTAGGTGGATACTGTAGGCCACAGACATCGACATTTAAAAGTGAAAAGCTGCCCAAGCAAAATGGAATTACTGAGATAATTAGAGTTAAATACTTAAACGCTTTTAAAATAAGGTTGTAATTTTCGAATGAGGAAAATGTTAAAAAATTAAGTACCTGTGCGACATTCATTTCTATGGGATAGAGAATTCAAAAGGGAATGGAGATTAACTACTCTTACGGAATTGTAAGAGACGTGAGGTTGGAAATGTCTGAAGAAGAAATTACGAAAAATATATCATACCCAGATTCTACGGAATTAATATCCGTTAAAAAGCTTAAGCGACGAAACAAGAGGGGTGGTGTCCAAGTGAAACCCTTACGGCTTTGTTTTAAAGGGTCCTCTCTACCTTCATACGTATATATTTTCTGTATGAAAATAACTGTTCAGCCATATGTTTATCCCATTCCACAATGCTCACAATGTTGGAAACTGGGTCACATTCGCAAGTTATGTCCATTCAAGAAAACGATATGTCCGAAACGTGGGGGAGAACACGAAAATTGTGACACTAAAACATTCAAATGTGTCAATTGTTCTGGAGGTCACACGGCTTTAGCTAGGACTTGCCCTGCTTATCTTAGTAAGTTAGAGTTTAATTGCACATACAGAAGGGCTTTAACAATCTATGTTGTGCCAACACCATATAGACAAATGAACCTGAAACTTACAGAACATAATAGCATCCAGCAGATGTGTAATTATAACACACCGAAGAGGGAAGCGGCTAACATCCAAAATGTTCCTACTTTTGCAGAAGTGACGGCCAATGGCATATTGTATAACGAAGACAATATTATCCAATATAAAAGTAATGTATCATCGTCCCGCCGACGCCAAATAAAAAAGAAGAAAAGAGGTACAGAGCGTGACACGTCATTACAAAGTTATAGATTTGAAGCTACTACTAGTACTAGAGGCAAATAATTACGAATCATCTAATAAAATATCTTTTAGTGAGCTACTTATGAGGTTAAAGAAAGTAATAATTTAATTTTAGTTTGCAAAGAAAAGTTTACAAAGTGATAAAGTTATGTGTTGAGTGGTTGATTTTGGTAACTATGGACAATATCTCGGAATGGCCAATGTTGAAAACCATTTTAAACTTATTTAATGGATAAAAACCTTAACTGAAAAATAGTAAATCTTAATATCATAC
>DWHP01005758.1:0-11747 GCA_018247895.1 Parnassius honrathi | reverse complement strand
TTGCAATTAACAATTTCATTGGTGCCGGCGGGGATCGAACCCGGGTTACTCGGGTTCTGTTATATTTACAGCGAGTGCTAACCATCTGAGCTACCACGGCTCCTATTTATGTATACGTTTACTTTTTACAATATATTTTATGTTTTCTGTAAATGCTTTACTAGTGTTATTTATTACTGCCCTAGGGTTGACTGACAGAGAATGCTTTTAGCATTAAGTCCGCCTTTTGATCCCATACCGTTTGTAAGTTTTAATAAAGATTAAGTAAATACACACATAAACTTAGAAATGACGGATGAGGACAGAGTGACATAGCAAGTTTACGCTGCATTAAGAATGGCAGATTCGGCAAGGATGTCCTCGGTACCAAGCTAACGAACAAGTATGCGTAGTATATATGGATGTGAAAGTAGCTGTCTCAAAATCGTGCTAAGTCTGCAATCACTGCCCACCCCTCCAGCTTAAGAGTTACGTATATTATATACATTACCCATAACTGAATACAAGTTGCCAAATTATGCACATATGTATTTCTCAGAATCCCGCAGGAGACATTTTAAATCCGACATTGAAATACAATATTCGTAAAAACATTTCAAGCGGGCTTATTTTTAAGAATGCTACAGCAATAAATAACTGTTTATATATCGGAAACTAGAGCCCTCGCCATTGTTGAAACGAATTCGCTCCGTGTTGCCGGCGAAATATAAAAAGTTTTCGCTGCGTTAAAAAAACACAATGGCGCTCCTGTGCCGCACAATCGCGTCGTAAACAACGGTTCCCCGTGCTGAAAAGTCCCAACCCTAAAAATAAATAGAAATAAGTGGGAGCGGAAATGAAAAGGGTCAATCGGATTTGGGAGCTCCGGGCCAGGCGCGAGGGAAGGGAGATCGATAAAGAAGTCCGACTTATGTGCTTACTATCGTCCGGAGAGGATTTGACAAAAGATATGCACAGAAGGCTTTGCGCGACTGGGGAAACGTAAATCTAATGATGGACCATTCTTCTTTACAAAAATGGAACTGAATATTGTGTGCTGATAATATAATATAGCAAATCCAAAGGTTAAACCAGTAATTAAAAAAACCTAACTATGTGAAAAAGTTTACTGAAAAAGGAAAAGTTTTATATCCTATGTCATTTTTACAACTAAGACGATTCAATAACGCCTCATATATTAATATCAATTACGCGATTTAGACTAAAAAGCGTGTCCAATAAATAGACATTTATACAAACACCCGAAAAATATTACCTACCCTCCTTCTGAGACAGTCGGGTAAAAAGAGCACTCATGAACGTTAACATTGAGAACGTTAATACCTTATAGATGCTCCGTCAGTCTAATGATCGTAAACGTGGTTGCTGAATGTAATGTCCCTGGTTTTCTAATCCTGGGTCGGCCCAAAATCAGTTACTCGGTTTTCTGTCAAGAAATTCTCTGTTGAAACTAGCCACCGTGACCGGAATTTGGTCTGGAGGGCATTATTATCCATACCTAATATTATGTTAATTTTAGCATTCTAGATTTATTTATTACAGCCTATCAAAGTCCACCGCTGAACCCAGGCCTCCCCCATAGATTACTGCATAGGGGTGATATTTGGTATTTTGGTATTGTTGGCAACCGCAGTTTTATTATATTATTGAGTTGTTCTAATATTTACGCGAACACTACACATTTAAATAAAACTAATTTTTACGGATTTTATAGCGTATATTAACTTATTTTATATTCCCGACGTTTCGAACACTTTACTGCACCCATGTTCACGGGTTGGAGTGAAGTGTTGGACGTCCCAATGTCGACTCTTCACAACACATTGCTGATTTGAAGAATCGACGCTGCGGGAAGTCCGCCTTCTGTGAACACGTGCAGGATCGCCCCCATAACTACATCAGATTTGATGATTAACGAAGCTATTGAAATCAAAAAATATCCTAATTTCAATAGAGAAGACGGCTGGGTGCTACCATCTGCTTGAGATCCTATAATTTATAAAATTAAATCCTGACCCAAGCATACACTCCACCCAAGCATACACTCCACTCAAGCATACACTCCACCCAAGCATACACACAACACGTTAACTGACATTGAGACGTCGAACACCTCAGACTCCCTCGTGACCATGGGAGCTGTAAAGTGTGCTCGAAACGTCGGGAATATAAAATAAGTTAGTATACGCGATAAAATCCGTAAATTATAGTGTTATTTTAACCCTCCGTCGCATGTTCGTACACCAGCGGGGTTACTTGGTGTGATAGATGCTCCGCCGAAAAATAGTCATTAAGTTTAAACAAACATTAACTGTTATAATATCATTCGGATGGTAGGGTTCCTTTCTGCCAACAATTACGTCGAGGTACCACAACCACGGTCTTGCTTATTTTTGATATTACTATTTTCTTATATATCGTCTGAAAGGTATAGTTAAAGCCTGTGAGGTCAGACGGTATAATTAAAGGCTGTGAAGCACTCCATCTTAGTCCTAAAAGGTGAGAACGCGTTTGTGACCTTTGTTTATGACCCTAATATTAAAAAGTAAACAAAATCAACAACATCCTAAATGTATGGAGTGCGAAACTAAAAAGTAGCTTCCAATCGGCACTTTGATTTCTATTGTGAACCACCTAGCAAAAGCAATTTAGCTTTGTCGCGGTGGAAAAATAATTATTATGTTGTGTTCTTTGAATAAGAAAATACTTTGACCAAACAATAAAAGTCGAGTAGACACCCCTTACCGTTGAAAGATACATACATTTTTATTATATACAGAGCAGTTGAATAAACCATAAATTGTAATGATAACAATTTTGTATATAGAATAAGGGTAACAAACGAGCACACAGTCCACCTGATGGTAAGTAAAAGTTGTGACCCATAGACATCTACATTTATCCTCGATTAAGGATCAAAAAGCAGATGCGTCGTCATCCCTGAGGACTAAGATTGAAAGCCTCGTGTCCAGTTAAAAAGGGATTCCGGTTTCCTCTACACTCACCATACGAAACGCTTTAGCTGCTATTTTACGCTGGTATTCTGTGACAGCGTGGTCCTGCCGTGGTTGAGTTGACCCCTTCGTGCCAATACATATTTTATAAAAAAAAACAGTGCATGAAAATTAACTTCAATTTCATAATTAGTAACGGAGTTTTAAAATAAGCAATTGATTTTATAATGAACCTGCCTGATGATAAATGAATACCGTGGCGAAACTGCCTCGTTCGTGTAGTGGTTGTTAGTGCGACTGCTGATCATGGGGTCTTAAGTTCGAATCCGGAGTCGAACCAAAATCATATATTAGGTTTTTCTGTCGAAAAATTCTCAGTGGCGGTCTTTAGTCAGGAAATTGACAGTGTTACAACCCCGTGCCTAGAGCACGTAAATCCGTTGGCCCTGCGCATGATCTCTCTCTATTATTGTTCCATCAGACTCTGAGAGTGAGGGAATGGAGAACGCACCTGTGTGTGGACACACACCCGTGCACTATAATACTGTCTTGCGCAATAGCTTGTCTCTGTTGAGTCTACACGCCGAAATAGAATTCCGTCAGGAGGACATTACTGTCTTTTTTATAGCATAGGGTGACAAGTGAACACACTGTCCACCTGATGGTAAGTGGTTGTTATGGCCCATATATTTATCTCCATTAATAACCGAAATTCAGATGCGTTATCATACCTGAGGGCTAAAATGAAATTGCCTCAGGGTCTCTGTTTCTTGTCAGTTAGCTAACGAACAACAACTATTACTACGCCCGGCTCCGCGCGGATGATTTCTAGATCTCGACAACAGCCAATTTTGAATCTAAACCAGTCTGGCTCCCACTCAAATACATACAAGAATTTCATCAAAATCGGTCAAACCGTTTTAGAAGGAGTTTAGTGATTAACACACGTACAGAAGAAATGATACAATACTAACGGTCCAATTGAGTTTTAAACCATCCAGGGATCCATTGGAAAACACACAAAAAATCATCAAAATCGGTTTTTTTAATAGAATAAGGGTGAATAACGAGCACACAATCCACCTGATGGTATGTGGATACTGTGGCCCATAGACATCTACATTTATCCTCCCCTGAGGACGAAGATGGAATGCCTTGTTTCCAGTAAAAATGGGTTTCCGGATATCTACACTCAGCATACGAAACACCACAGTATTAAGCTGCTATTTTATGCTGGTATTCTGTGAGAGCGTGGTCGAGACCCATTCGTGCTGCAACCACAATATAGCTGCAGCGTGGCTCTACCACGTATAAAATCAGACGACAATTCATTTTTATATATAAGTGATACAAAGACAGACTAAATACTATGTTTTACGCTAATATTCTGTGAGAGCGTGGCCCTTGCCCGGTCGAGCCGTTGCATGTACACACAAAAATTTGAAGTAACAATAATATTTCAGTTTTAAAACTAGCTCCGTTTGAAATTCGTAATTAACGTCTTGCTTTACACGAAACTGAATGATATTGTCAAATATCGGAAGATCTATATTCCCATAAGCGAACTAGACAAGACAGATAACGTTAGATAATTTTATTTTTACTAACTTCAGGACATTCACGAAAATTAAAAGTCGCAGGGACATTAAGAACTGCTGCAACAAAGGCCGAGTCTTTAGATATTAATCTCGTAAAGGGGTGGCAAGGAAACGGGTTTCGAGGTCCTGTAAAAAGGGTAGATAAAGGAGTCGGGGGAAGCGACGGGCACTTCATTCGAGAGCTCGAATAACATTTGTGTTGCTGGAGAGATATTATTACGCGGCCGCTCCCCGAGGCGCTGTGTACACAACATGTGAAGATTCACACGCGATTAGTGCGTGTATGTTGACTTTATAATTAACTAAGAGCCGTTGTTGATGGCCTCTCACGCCAGAATTAGCAATAGGCACAATTATTATCTTCTTTACTATAATTAATTTAGATACTTTTGTCATATGTATTAAATAGCACACAGCAGAACATTGGATGAATGAACCGAATACTCTTTTCGCTCAATATAAGGTAGATGGAGGTGTTAGTACGTAAAATGGTAAATTAAGAAATTACTACGTAAAGCTGCGCGTCCTCAGATACGAGTCAGTTGGAAATACAGTGCCAAACGCCTAACTTATGACCGTTATATCCATCCGCCGGGTTTCAATTCCTCCATACTAACGTTGGGTTACAATGGTCCACGGTCTGTGGCCTACATTTGTAGTGAAGAGAGTTTACATGCATAAATTGCACAAGGACAAACATTCAGACTCGAAACAAGTATTCGTAGATTTTACAGATACTTGTTTCGTTGGGGATTCGAACCTGCGCCCCTCAGAGCTAAGCCACTGCGTTACGAAGCCATTAAAACTTACCGTCACGCGCACTTTGTGCTCGTTAGTCGCCTTTTGTATTAAAAACGCGGTCGTCACTACAAATAATATTCAAAAACGTAAACATTAAACTGGTATTTTAAATTTCAATAGGTGTTTACAATGAAAGTGTTGAATATTGCATAGGTTGAATAACGAGACGACCTCCTTTTGTGTACAATAGTGTTTTTACTTCAAATACTAGAATAATAAAACTTAGAAGTACTTAAGATAATTTCCAAGAGGTTTTCTGTGGAAAAAAGATAGCTTTAATATTGTTACTTTTATAGTTTAATCGTGTAGTATTGGTGAAAGAATATTTACTGCCAAGTATCGTCCCGTGGAGGCCGTAAGCGGCGACAGAGGGAACTAAACCGGGAGACGGGCAGCGCCAAGAAGATCCTGGCCTGCCTTTAAGTGTAGCATCTGCGACAAATATCTCTCCGATCTTATATTCAGTAGTGGATTTTATACACTGTAACATATAGAAAATTCGTGTAAAGTATGCTCAGTTTACTATGATGATTTAATAACATTATTCCAACATCATTAATTTCAGAGATTAGTGGAAGCTTGTCCTCAACAGTGAGACGTTTTAGACTTTTTCTCTAACTTGTTGAGAACATCCAAAACCCCACTTTGTCCGATTGATGCCGTAAGAAGCGACTGTGTTTTTTCTTTAATAAGACCAAAATGACAAACGATCTAATAGTCCAAATGATGGCAGGTGGCTGCTGCATTCCCTGAACAGTTGCAGCCAACTTCAAGCAAAGAAGGCTACAGATGAGCTGTCATCTTTGAAGACCAAGATGGAATGCCTCACAGCCTTTTGTTATACAGGTACCCCGCTCTCTCTTTCTACTCTCTTCTTACCGGAACACAGCAGTGCAAGCACTGGTTTCGGACGCAGAAAAAGTATGAGGCAAATGCCTACCCGGGAAGACTTCTGGACAGTTCTTATCTGTCCTGCCCACCTCCTAGTACAGATTTAAGTGCTGAACAACAACTTTTAAGGCTTCGAAGAAAAGCTTCGAAAACTTGTGAATAAACAAACAAAAACAAACAAAACAAAGGAATGAAAAAGTCAGTCAGGCCGCAGTAAGAAATCTCAACTATATCTTCATGCTTCTTAGACCTTTTACAATGAAAGATGTCAATAAATAAAACTATTTTTACGTGGAACTCACGAAATGATAGTCTTTACAGCAAATGGCACAGATATGGTGGCTTTACCCTATGGCATGACTTTCATGCCGTAGGGTAAAGCCACTTAGCCAAAAGAACAGACAACCGATGGGGAAAAAGTTTCTCGAGTGACTGCCTCGTACCGGTAAGTGAAGTTTAGGGCGGTCTCCCACTGGATGGAGTGATGACCCGATAACATAAAGGCAATGGATTCAGGTACCTGACGATCGTGCTTTGTGACATTCCTTGCAGGAAACCTACGTTCAACAGTGGATGTATCCGTGTTCTTACACCGCCACTACACGGTATTCTTCTATCCGCTGCCCCAGGTCATCCCGCGGGTGTCGTAGGAGGCGACGGAGGTGAACAAACCAGAAGATGAGCAGCGGCGTCTTCTTAGTAATGACTGAAAATAAAAAACTGCAGCTGGCAACCCGCTTGCAACGTGGCAAATATGGCAAAAATCTCCCCTAAGAGGGAGTTTATGGGGGAAGCCTATGTTCAGCAGTGCACTTTAATAAGCTGTAATGATAATGTAAAATGATAACATGATCAACACGGTCAAATGCTTTTTCAAAATTCGTGTATATTACATCAACCTACTGCCTGTCGTTCATTCTCGTATATATATAATAATTTTTTGTTTCACTCTTATGTATGTATTACTAGAGCTTCTTTCCGTTTACCTGGAAATGTTCCATAGACGTTTACAGACGTACTGAAAATTATTGCGAGTGGTTCAGTGGTATTTAGCATACGGCATAACTGTAAGAGGAAGAAATGTTCGAAAAACGCTTTCAAATCATATACCTTTAAACGAGCAATTCTTGTATATATATATATAATCGAGATCTCGGAAACGGCTCCAACTATTTTCATAAAATTTAGCGTCCGGGGGTTTTCGGGGACAATAAATAGATCTAGCTATGATTCATACTTAAAAATGTTGTTTTGGCCTTGTTTTCAAGCAGCGAAAAACTGCTACAATACAAGAAGGCAAATTTTGACTCTGTATTGATAATCGTAATAGCTCAAATGGATATCGGGTTGCGGCAAAATCGTAGTGCCCTGGTTCGCGCCCGGTCGTTGGTCCAATTCTTTACCTTTTTTTTCAAGTTCCCTTCTTTTTTGAGAAAATCAATTATTTCGAGCCTTTTTTAGTATTTTTTAAAAATTCGAAAATTTAAATTAAACTAATTGCACTCATGATTTTTTATTCAAGTAACCAGTTCAGTTCTTTCTATTATATCAATAAGATCAAAAAATACTATTCACGTTATATCAGTATGTAATTTGTATCTAAATATAAGTATAAAAAATACCGAGCAATGCTCGGTCACCCAGGTACTAATTCATTAAATCCCCAAACTTACGTTAGTTTTATTTATTTATTATTTATTTCCTAATAATAATGTATTAGGGTAGTAGAGATGTTATTACGTACAGATTTTAAATAAGACCATAGACATTATTTTAGTATATGTTTAATAAACTTTGCATTTCAACTAAGTCTCGCTTGTGGCAAGTTTTAATTTTTTTTGTCCCAATTATTTATTTGTTACATACTCATAGTAACCATGAATTAATTTTATTACGCAAACGGGTTCTTAATTGCGCTAATGAAGGAAACGGTCGCAGGCTTTAGAGTCTACATTCACGTGATAACCTGTCTCATAACTAATTACGTATTAATTTAAACGACACACATACGATATGAAAAATCTCTCTAGATATGGCGAAATTCGCTTATCTAACTACAATCTTAATATTCCAACCTCATTAACTTAAGAGCACATTAATAAAAGTACAGTAAACTTGACGACCATCTTTGTACACATTAATTTTTTATATAATATAAATATAAGTTGCAGGCGAACAAAATAGATTGCAGTCCACCTGATGGTACGTAGCTACCGCAGCTCATGGACACCCAAAACCAACTTAAAACATAGAAGGCTACAGATGTGTTGTCACCTCTAAGTACGAAATTGGTTTGCCTCGCAGCCGAACAGCTGTGCTCGCTCTGTTGTGTGGCGAAAGAAATAGTGAGGAGAGTTGTACCTACCCAGATGGGCCCCCAAACAAAAACGGAGTCCTAGCTCCTAACACCGAGGCACCTGCAGTACATAAACATCAACCAACTTTGATCAACATTATGTGCCACTGGTGACCTGTTGTTGTCTGTGAATACTAAGACTAAGGTGGAATGCCTCACATCCTGTAATTAAGTAGATGCGTTCTGCTTGTCAGTAGATGTAGGTAACAGGGTGATACCAATCAAGATGTACTCCTGGGTAGATAATAAGACCTTGCAATCATCAGCAGACTACAGCTATTGCTAAACAAAGCCCTCTTCCAAGGCACTCCACTTTACCATATATAGTTACTACTAGCCAACTTATACCGTTCGTTTACTCCATCTGGTCAGGAGACAATCCAAATTACGTTTGCATAAGCTCCACTAGTTCATGACACGTCTATTTCAACAATTGTCACTTCTGCAACAAGCGTGTCCAAAAAAATCACGTCACTGTCTACTAGCTGCGCCAAATGTGCGAATCGCCTGCCCAATCACGTTGATGTCAAGTTGATGATCTTATGAAACTTTGTGTTTGTAGTTTCACATATCAATTCAAATGTTATTCTGTGTACTAGTAGTATTCAATCTACACACAAAATGATGGTGTTGTCGCGTATACAGACAGTGATCTTAATGTATCGTTTGAAGAAATTTGCTTCCATGATGCGAATTGTCTTCTTTTAAAGATAAATAGAGATATTGTTATTCTAGCTTTGTTTCGTTCTCTAGCTGTGAAAGATTGTACTGAATTCATAGTTTCACCAGATGTTTTTCCAGTAACAGCTGATGTTAATAATGCTGTTCTTGTAGGAGATATTAACATCAATATTAGTAAATCACAACAAGACCGACATAAGCTTAACTACCTTAATGTGACTGCTTATTTATACGGCTTGTTACAAACGCGTTAAGAATGAACTTCAAAACATGTTAAGAATGAATATGAAAAAACAATGAGAAATGCAGGTGCAAATGATAGAAAACTGTGGGAGGTAACAAATAGAATAACCAACAGATATACTGATTAAACATCTTCCACTCAACTATTGTCAGCATGTACTACACCAAAAGAGTCAGTTAATAAAGAGCAGTATAAAAACACCTGTTTCGCTAATATTGGAGAACAACTGGATGAAAAAGTTCTTGAAAACTCTGATTGAATCTTTCTCATACTAATCATAGCTTAATCCATTCTATGCTTATTTTTCCTACTGATGAAGCCGGAATCGTATCTCTTATAAATATACTTAGAAGTGACTGTGCCGTTAGCCAAGATGAGATGTGGAAAATTTTGTTGTGCCTCCACTTACCCACATATGTAACTTGGCTCTCACTTACGGCCTATTCCCTACAGCTTTTAAAAATCCCTCATTCATCCTGTTTACAAAAAAGGAGACCAAGACTGTGTAAGCAACTATAGACTAATATCTTTATAACAGTCATTATCTAAAATACTAGAACGCGTGGTTGAAAAATATTCTACACTTTCACCAAATCAATTCGGTTTTCGTTCTAGAAAATCAACAGAGAATGTGGTTCAAAAGCTAACTGAATTTATTGTACTTCGTCTTGAGAAGATTTTTTGTTAGATTTAGCCAAGGCTTTTGACATGGTCTCTGTTCTCATATTGTTGCATAAAATGCAGAACTATATTTGGTATAAGGGCTGTACCGTTACACCTTTTCAGGGATTATCTGATGGACAGAACGCAGTCCGTACAAGTAGATAAACATGTTTGTGATGAATTCCCCATCTGCTATGGTGTTCCCCAAGAAAGTATTCCTGGCCTTACATTGTTTCTTCTTTATAATAATGACCGCAAAGTCCAACTAGTGAACGGAAAAATACTTACCTTTGTAGATGACACAACACTGCTATTTAATGGTAATTCATGACCAGATGTGTTTAACTTCGCTCGGATTGGCTTAAATAAGGTATACAAATTGCTTCGCCATAATGTATTAAGCCTTAACGTGGATAGAAAAAGTACTTGTCCTTCTCTAAACATAATAATAAATATGCAACCTGCACAGACCATATTACTACTGCTTGTTCTTGCAAAGGAGACAATCGTTTTTGGGCCCACTAGAAAATTTTACGTAACTTAATGGTATTACAAATAAAATATATGAATTTATTGTACTAAACGATATAAAGATTTTTTAAAAATCTAACTGGAATCATAAAATTTGAAAAGAAAAGATTTTTTTGTCATATTTTAATTATTAATTTCTCAGTATTCCTGTTAAGATGCGGTTACACTGATATTATTATTTAATCTATAGACTATAAGGAATAATTCAACGTGCATTTTATTAAGTTACGCCACAATTTGTGATGGGGGCCATTACAAATTGTGGCGTAACTTAACTACAAACAAAAACTGCTAACTCTACATACAAAATGAAATTGTCTCCTTTCCCTATTGCCTAAAATGTTCATGAATACCTTTTAAAAAAATGAATTCAATTAAATATCTTGGTATTATGTTGGATGATAAACTAACTTTTTATGAGCATATACATACACTTTCAAATACGATACGCAAAGTAACTTATATCTTTAAAATACTCTGCTGCATAGCAGATTTCTAGCACTATCTGCACTGTAATTCGTCTATTTTGCTCTATGTAATCTCTAATAAAATTATCGTATTACGTGCTACCAAATCATCAATTCCGCCTCTAGAAAGATCACAAAGGTTAATCTTAAAAGTAAGTAATTCTTTTCCCTTTAAATGTCCAACCAGCCAATTTATAAATATTTCCAAAGTACGTACAGTCTGGCAATTATTCATTATTTAAACAGTACTGAAAAATGTGCTCAATTAAATTATGAGTTATGACCAAAATAATTCACAGCACACGAGACGCAAAGACCGGGTGTGTACCTCTCATTATGACAATTGTACCTATTTTTCGAGGATGTTTCTTATTATCTTGGCGGATATTTGTACAATAAAGTTAACAAGGATCTTAATATTTACACACACACACACACACACACACGCACACACGCACACACACACATTTTTATATATATACGGGCAAGCGGCTCACCTGATGTTAAGTGACTACCGCCGCCCATGATCAACCGCAACACCAGGGGAATTGCAGGTGCGTT